>JAIFKG010001509.1:0-21762 GCA_020351975.1 Phyllosticta ampelicida
GGATTCCGATTCCGACCGCGCAACCTCCTCCCAATACTCCCGCCCGCCCGCCAAACGGCCGCGCCACCACCCGCCCATGTCCAACCCTGAGCCTGACCTGGCCCAGCGATCCTTGCCACCGTTGCCTCCCGCCTTCCATGACCTGTACGCAACCAACACTCGCACGGCTACTCATGATGATCCCGCTCTCCACGCCGGTCGCAAGCGTGCCATTCCCCACATGGAAGGCCACTGGCCCTCGCATATCTATCTAGAGTGTAAGTAGGCCAGTGCTGCATGCTCCGGAAAGCTCCATTGCAGCTGCGTCAGCTCTGTGGACCCCTTTCCGTTTTTAGGAAGTCCCCTAGCCGACTGACTCGCCTTGAGGGCATCCCAACCCCTCAGAGTCATCAATTCTCTCAACCCTGCTCCAACGCGTCGAGGCTGCAACTTCAAACTTTACACGCATCGCGTCAGCCAAGTCCCATGAACAACGCATCCACAAGTTGCTGCTAACGCCGCTGTACACTCCGGCTCCTCTTCACGTATCGCTGAGTCGATCACTGCCTCTCCCCACCGATAGACGCCAGCCGTTCCTTGATGCCCTGTCATCTAGGATTCGCGGGAGCGGCGCGCGTCCCTTTGACGCGGCCTTTTCGGGCCTCAGGTGGGTGCCGAATTTTGACCGTTCGCGTTGGTTCCTTGTCCTCGGAGTCCAGAGGCCCGACGGCGACGTTTTGAACAAGCTGCTTCTCGCAACTAATCAAACCGCCGGAGCGTTTGGCTATCCGACGCTCTACGACCAGTCTGCCAGAGGCGATGGCCATGGTGACGGCGTTGACATGAGCGGAAGTTGGGGCTCGACGGCTGGCGCGGATCAAGTCGACGGCAAGTCCCACAACAGCGATTTTGTGGCTGCCAAAGATGACCGAACCCATGCATTTCACGTCAGTTTGGCATGGAGTTTAGAGGCGCCACCGGACGGACTGTACGACATTGCTGCCGAGAAGGACGTGAAGCAGTGGCTGGAGCAACAGGTCAGTAAACTATCTGTCTCCTTCGGCGTTGTCAAGGCAAAGGTTGGCAACACGATCCATCCCATTGAAATTGCGCCAAAGCGTCGAGAGGCAAAGGGCATCCTCGGGTAAAAATGTAGAGAGATGGCGGTTCATGTTCACGGACCCGGGTTCCGGTCAGCGCGATATCACCAAGCAAATCCCCGAAATAGTCGGTGTAGAGGAATGGAAGCGCCATGCGCCTAGTCAATGCGTGCGGAATGCATTGATGCCCGTCCACGTGCGCATCCATGTTATAGGATTGCGTGCTGACGACAAGGCGATGTGGTAAGCTTCATACTTTGTTCGTGATGATCGCTTGCTTTTGTCTTTCGGCGTTTTCTTGCACGCAAAAGCTGCGGATTCTGATATGCCAAGAGCATGTCAATTAGGGACTGCATCAGGAGGGACACAAGGGCAATGTCCATCAACTCTCTTCCTCTTATGCGTCTCTGAGTACTGTCTGTCCCTGTATCCCTCAAAACGCAGTCCATATCCTTCAACCACAGTCTCATGTTTCCCTCGACAGATAGCACGTCACTGTGTTACGGCAATCTTCAGTACGAAGTCAAATTGCTCGACGACCCTAAAAACTATTTCCACACTGATCCACGCCTCGCCTTGCCTGTCAATCAACAATCCAAAGAACAAGATGCACGCCTTGTTCCGCACGAGTGATGGCTCTGCGTGGACCACGTAGGTCATATGACGTTTCTGGGACGTGCGACCGCAGACGTCACTTTTCAATCTTGAATTCAGGGCAACATGGATCGACGCCTGCTATGTATAGCCTCATGGCGGACTTGGCGTAGGCGGGCTTAACCTGCCAAAATTGACGAGCGGATACATACACTTTTGGAGTCTTTGCCTCGGCCTGGCGCTTTACGCACTTGGTCTTTTGCCGTCGTCCTCTTCTTGCTCCGGACACAGCCGCTACCACAGCGACTTTTGAGCATTGGAAGAAGAAGATGCCGAGCCCGTTTAATAATAATAAATTGCTCAGCATTCTCTTGAACCGCCGCCTTTCCGCCTTCTCCCATCTATCGTGTCCGGGCGAGCCCTGGGCCGGGCCCAACAGAGCGCCCAGCCGACGAGAACAAGAGTATGTCTCCTAGATTGGTAAAGCCTTCCTTGTCTAAGCTGTAGACCGCTAAGCGTACCACGCTGAAAATCAAGGAGCCTAGATTATGAGAAGAGCTGCTTTACAAACTGTTCGCATGCTACAAACACCTGAAAACAACGCTGACAAATTCGGACTTGGAAAATTCTCTAGCGCCGCATTGAAAATGGATAGATCTGAAATGGAAATCGCTCTCAGACTCGTTCAAACTTCTAGACGTATGGGGCCCCGCGGTTGCAAGATATGTCAATATCGGCAACGAAATCTCGGAACAGGTCCAGATCATACCTCTCATCGGATGGTTACTCGCAGATACAAGCGGTAAGATTGATGTCGGGGTGGCTGGCGCCATGGAAAGGGGCTTTCAGGACAAGAGCCTGCCGTTTGAAGTTTTCTGGGGCAGTCGCTTGAGGATGATGATGATGGACGCACAAAACGGGATCTCAAGACAAATCAGGCGAGGTGAGACATGATGGCAGGAGCTTGACGTTAAATTTTGTTCTCAGGCAGGTCGCTTGTATTCATCTCTCTTCCAAGCTCAACACTAAAAACCCAAATCTTGCATACCCAAAGCGAGCGGCATAGCTGACCCGGACTGCGCATAAGTTTTTCGAGGCTTCATTGAGGATTCGTTGCTTCAATTTCTCTTGATTTGTCTCAAACCATCGCCCTGTACGAGCTGCAGCTACTAACCTCGCTCTAGATTGCTGAAGCATCACAACAAACTTTTGCTCCTCGATCCAACTTCAACTCTTTGCGGGAGGCGATCTGTTGATGATCTTCCATCAGTCGTCCATCGGCAGAAGCAACGGTAGTTTTTCCCGGACAGCCAAAGACGTAGACTGTACAGAGCGAAGTTCCTAAGCTCAGGGACAATGCAAACTTCCAGCGCTGGGAAGAAGGGATTACGGGTGCCCTGAAGAAACGTATCCTTTTGGGGTTAGTTAGTGGAGGCAATACAAAGCCCGAAGAGCCTACGTTTCCCAACTTGATCAAGCTAGACAATTAAGATCTTCGTTGGTAAACCTAGCAAGGTGTGCTTTGAATGGTGACATTAGAGATGGCACTCAGTCTGGCTCTCTTATAGGTAGTATGAAGACAGAGTGAGTCCCATGCGTCGCTGATTGAGTAGAGAGATCTACAGCCCATTTATACAGGGGTCATCGTCACAAAAAGCTCCTGGACGTAGAGATAGGATAGGCAAGGGCTAGTTTGATAAGAACATAACTCTGTAAAAACGGTCGTCAATTCCGTTCAGAGGGTTAGAGAGGGCAGGTGCCGAATCCGAGACTGCTGTTGGGTGGCTGGCTTACATGCGTGGGCATGATGGGCAAACATCTCAACGTCGTTTCTACATTCTAGTTAAAACAACACAACGCCTTCTCAGCGCACAGTCTGCTTCCAACCTTCACTTGAAATTCTATCAGTGGCTTAACCCCTCACTAAAATCACACTTCCACAGCGTATCAGCAGTGATATCTCGTTCGCCCCGTTGCTGCCGGTATCTCGTCAATGACAGCATCAATCTTGACTGCAAGGGGCTTCTCGCTGGAACCCCGTACACCTCGTGCCAAACGGGTACGCTTAGCAATAGCTAGCTTTCGGCAGGAGCACACATGGAGTTGTCATCGCCTCTATCAAGTTGCCAACATTGGTGCTCGTGAAATCGTTATCAGCGCGCGTCTTCTTGGTTACAAGGACAAACACGAACTCTTTGTTGGAACCCAAGCCTCAATTGAAACGTCACTCGTCTTGCACCAAAAGTCGGCATCAGTGAGAGTTCCCCTACTTGTTGCTGTGCTGCCCTAACTGTTCGTCACGACAGCCTGAACCTCATTCTCGCATCACCGCCTGATCGAAAATATAACCCTTTGCGGACCAGTAATTCACGTCAACCACGCTTAGAATGACCGTTAATAAGAAGATGGAGGAGCTGCAGTCTGTGAGAGGCAACGTTAAGGGTCAAGTTGAGAAGAGTAACAAGGGCAAGTTACGCATGTACTTAGTACCCAGCAGTTCGATGGTAGAGCAGGAGTCCGTGACAGGCAGTGTTAAGGGCCAGGCCGAGAATAAAGGCATGAGCAAGTCAGGCAAGACCTTCACGCCCGGTAGAATGATGCTGACCAAGATCAAGGTGAAGAGCACTGAGATGCGCAAGGAGACGAACTGGTTTGTGAGACTTTGCAGAACCAAGGCCAAGGGCCGCGAGGAAGAGTCCCTGCAATCGACACAGCAGCAGCAACAGCAGCAGCGGCAGCAGTAGGAGGAGGAGGTATTGCTTTAGGAACCCAAGCCCTTTGTCCATCAGGAATAGGAAGAAATGATACAATGATATGAAGCGATTTACGTACGCCGCGACAGATGGACATCCACCTTCATGTCGAGTTTGATAGTCTTCCTCACAAGAAATAGCACACTCCAAATAAGTCCGACTACTCGCTCTATAAGTGATCGAAAAGTGCAGAGGTGGAAACCTGCTTTGATTTCAGATATAGTTCGGAGGTACGATATTGGAGCTCTGTCCGGGTTAGTGTGTGCAGCGTTCAAGCACAACACAACCTTACTTCCCTAGAAGACTCTCACGACCCAAACAGCCCCGACCACCCAAGCGAAATACCAAGACTGTATATGTGCCTCAGTAGTTATCCCGTGTCTTGATCGCCGCTCGGAAACATTCTGCTCTTCAAGCGCTGTCATCGCAGTCGACCGACAGCGCCAATTCGCCAATCACCTGTCTCAGCCAAAACTGCAACCCGAACCACGCAAGCTGTGCTCATCATGGCTAACAACTGTCCGCGGCTACAAGGTACCCACTACCTAGAAGCTTGGAGGCGAGGCATGAAACGCTTGCTCGAAAGAGTCAAGCTCTGGAGCCATGTCAACGACAACACACCTCGGCCAGAGGGGCCCAGTCTGCCCGCATACAACAGACTCGTCGAGCTTGAGGAAACCTGCACATCTCATAACGAGTGGCGTGAAAGAGAACACGTGGCTGAGAGATTGGTGCGCCTGTCCGTTGGTTTCCTAAGGGGGGACCCAGGAAAGGACGTCTGCCTGCTCACATGATCCGGAACCATCTTGCGAGCGTCACGGACTGCAGTAGGATGGCGCTACATTTCCGTTGGAAAGGAGAGTCGCAATGCTGGGATTCGACTTTCCGAGAGGCAACAAGAGCCAGACGTTTGTCATCAAAGGGTCAAGAGTTGTGGCAGCAGCGGCCGACTCGAGGATTGGGGCTACCCAGCCAATTTGACTGCAAGCAAGGCAAATCGTATGCCGGCAAACAAAGCCCCCCACAACTGGACGAAATTGAAGATGAGCTGGGGTTTCTGTGGGATGACGAGAGCCGCAAGTGGAGGGAGTGAGGGAGGGAGCAAGCAAGCAGAGCTGGGGTCGGGTCGAATCGCGGTGTTTGCAGGCTGGGGGACCGCACCTGGTAAGTGAACCACATGTCAAAGTGCTGGTACAGAGGAACATCGGGGTGTTTTGGATGGGATCCGGGGGGTTGCGTCGGATTCGACGACGGGAGAACGTCATGGGAATCGGGCGTGGAGGAGAGCGTTGCACGCCTTTTTCGTCAAGCTTAACGGACAGGATTTGAAAATTTGAAGGCATTACTGTCAATATGCACTCAGTAGTGTGCATTTCGTCCTTGTGGTCTTATTTTTTCTATCTATTTCATCCTTTCTCTTTCTCTGCCCCAAATGCTACAATGATCTCCCCTGACAGCAAAGCAATCTCTCCTCGATAATATCCACCCGGTGTCATGACCCACGCCGATATCATACAGGATATATTCGTACAGTGCAAAAGGTTTCGAAGAAAAAAGCATCAGACTTCCGCACCCCCACGTCGCGTCACTCCGCATCGCATCGGGGTATCAGTACAACGGTTGTCTGTCCCACCCTTTGCCGCTGCGTCTGTTCTCAAGCAAAGCGTGGGACAAGCCCAACATTAACAGAAACGACCAAAAGTCGTGAACCCAAGAAAGCCAAAGACAGTTGCATGGAAAATGGGGCAATCTTGCGCGTCTCGCAACGCGCCACTCGTCAAGGGGAAGAAGTTTAAAAAAGAAAAAAAAAAAAAGACAGCGGCATCCGCAACGGCACGAGCCTGCCCTAGACTGGACAGGAAAAGCTGGAGACCTTGTTTCCACGCATCTGAGCCACAACTTTCATCGTTTACCATAAGGTAGCAACGAGAACGGCTGCAGCAACGACAAAGGCAGCAAAGCTGCCGCTACGGGCAATGACACTCGCACCGCTAGTAGGCGCCGAACTGGTGGGCGAGCTAGTGGCGTTGCTCTCGCTGGCGCTAGCACTTGACTTAGTTGCAGTTGCGGTGCCCATCGTCGTGCTGGCGGAACCAGACTTGGTAGCCGAAGCCGAAGCCGTGGACGAGACATCCAGCGCGGTGACTGACGCATCGGTCTTGGAAGATTTGCCGGCCGAAGACGTCTTGGAGGCAGGCTCAGTGGACGAGGCAGCAGCGGACGAAGAAGCGGCGCTGACAACGACGGTGCTCTCAATCGTGAAGTAGGGGTAGTAGTTGGTCTCGGAAGTGTCGTCATCGTTGATGATTTCGATGGTGTAATCGGTACCACGGACGGTGTTGGAGGGCACGCTCCAGGTGTAGGAACCGTCGTTGGGAATGTTGGCTGCAGCGCCGTTAAGAATGATGGTTGGAGTCAAGGATGATTGTGACACGATGGAGACGGAGGAGAGTGTGGGGGAAGCAAGGGGGTGGGGCAGGAATGCAGACGCATGATCTATGGAGTAGTAAACATGAAACATACCGACAATGGTCGTGCCCGCGTCCAAATTGCTGCTCGCGCCCTGGCGCAGCTTCAAGGTGACCGTTTTGCCTGCGGTGGGGGTCCACTGAATGGTGCTGTCCTTTCCAGCAGTCGGGTTGAAGCCGCTAAGAGACATGAGCAAAGAAGTGAGCAACAAGTTTTTGCAACTTACGTGGCCACAATGAAGGCATTCTCAGCTGCGGCGGCCAGGGCCGCGAGGCCGGCAAGGAGGAGAGGAATGGCAGAAAAGTAGCGCATCTCGCTGTAGACGGAGGAGTGAAACCTGGAGAGTATGAGGTTCGTAGTGTATGGGCAAAAAGCTAAAAGCCGGGGACCACGGTGGTGATGTATAAAATATGGCGAGGTAAGGTATTAGCGGTACCGTGCCACATAGAACAAACACAGAGCAGCTGGTCTGAGCAAATCAACGAGTGCGACAGAGTGGAGTAGTGGTCCGTTGAGTGATTGGCGCGATGAATACTCCAGGAGAGGCAGTAGTACAGCGCCGATTTGCGCAGAGGGCGGCGAAGGTGCAAATTAAGAAGGATCCGCCGGCGAGCAGAGCGGAGGACTTTGTAGTTCGGCCAGTGATTCCTGGGCACGGTGATCGGCGCAAGGATAAAAGAGGTTGGAAGGTGGGCGATTGGGAAATTGGATGAGCGCGATAGAGCATCGAGCAGTCGTCTATCCTCCCATGGTTGCCGAGCATGCCGTCCGCCAAGGGATGCCCTGCCCTTTGCAGACTGCGTTGCGACTTCCTCCTTCAGGGGTTTTTTCTTTCTTCCTTCCTTCTTCTTCTTCTTCTTCTTCTTCTTCTCATCCTTTAGCTCCCGCAAGACATGTGCATGACAGGCGCCGTATGCGGTTGCCGGCATCACGCACCAGTCGCGTGCCTTGCCAGGCAGGGAATGGAAAAGGGGCCAGGGCATTTCACATCACAGCCCGACCTTACGTCCGTGTAATGAGCACCTCTCCCCAACGGCCGGCCGCCTGCTCGCCACACCCGTGGCGCATTATTGTGGCCATGGCGTGGTAGCTGCTGGCCCCAAGCATTGAGCCGCACCGTGGTGTCCTGAGGGGTTGTTCGATTTTCATTTGCTCTTGGCCCAAAAGGTTATTCCGGGCGTGCTGGCGTTGTATGTGTTTTCGGCAACGTCCGACCAGGGCTCAAGGGGGTAACCCAAACAGATGCTGACCTCGGCGGCGGACTTTTCCGCCCAACTCGCACGATTTGAGGAACAAACTTTTGTAAAACTCGAAAAGACTTGGATGCAATGTTAGCTCGAGTCGCAGATGGGGCAGATTGTGGAGGATGCGCGACACTCGTATCGACGGCTGCTCGAGTTTTGCGCCATCGGTGCGCCTCGACTTGTCCCGCAGTGCTCCCATCCAGAGTCGAGAACGTGCGCCATTCAGATCCGCGCAGACCTTCGACTGATCGCACATCAACCAACATTATTTCAACATTGCCGCCTTCCGCTGCAGACAAAAACCAGTGAACTTCTCCGGCTCTTGGAGATGATTCGGGCCTCCGACTCATGCCGCTCGAGTGCCCAGGGTATTCGGATTGTTGATGCTGGGTTTTTTGCTCAAGGATCCCGGCGATTGACTAATGGTCTCTCAGCCTCTCGACAATAGTCATGGGGAGTTACGGATCACTAGATCGTTGAACGATGAGAGTGGGGCATGGGCTTCCGGAGCTATCTGGAATCGAACCCAGTCTCTGCTCATGCTGGTTCTTGTGCTCCTGACTCTCACCGCGTTTTGAAACATTTTCAATGTGCCACTCAATGGTCCAACGTCCCATGATGCCGCTTTCCAACGCGAATCGAAAGGCTGCAATCTTGAATGGACCAGGCGACCTCTTAGCGGACCCTTCTCGAAAATGCGCGGCCCGACCCGCCATCCCGCAACCAAACTATCCCAGACATGGTTTTGCGGATATGCCATGGTCACAAACTCAGAGGCAATTATTCGCCACTGACCTAGCGAGATAAGCTTGGTACCGGGTGGTAAAGTATGGGGAAACCCGTCCTGAGGAGCCTCCCGGCGGCAATAGAAAGAGTCGTAGATCTGACGTAATCATATCCCTTTTCCATGGCTGGCAGTGCGACTTGAACTTCTCAAGGCGCGAGAACAGAGCAAGCCGTCCGGCCAACTGATTGTCTGTGCCGCTGGATTTACTACAGCATGTCTACATTGAGGACACGTGAGGATGACGATCATGGCGGCGCCGCGCTTCAAAAATTGTCTGACCCAGGAACAGGGCTGAATGACTGCTGAATGACTTCGGATCGATTCCCGCATTGTCGAGGCTGCATTACAATCATTAAGGAAGATTGTTTCAAGTGTTTCAATACGCAGTTGCTTTTGCGTCTGCGATCCGACTAGATAAACAGTGGGATGGGCCCCCGTTGACATAATGCTGTCAAAGCCTTATCGATGATGATGATGATGATGCTCCAAGGCGACACTACTACAAGAGATGATATAGCAATCCAAAGAGACAACACGAAATAAGAGCTCGCAGAAATAGTAGCCAGAAAGTTCGAAGATGAAGATGAAGGTTCTCTGAAACCAGCACGGCTACTCTATATCAGGTTAGGTAAACGAAAAGAAGGATGAAGAATCAAACGCTAGGCGTCGGCCAATGGTGAGCGGTCCGTCTTGTTCCCTCCCAACTCAAACACACCACAACCTTCATCTTCGATCAAAACTTTGCGCTTCCTCGCCTGCTTCTGATTCTTTCTCCGTACTTTCTGAAGAACATCGGTACTGGGATCAGTACCGTTGCGATGAAGGCAATCAGACTGTTTCCCCAGCCAAGACCAAGCGCATTGTACATGTGGAGCCCACCGAGAGGCAGTAGCGCACCAAAAAGCGATCTCAGAAGCGTATTGGCTGCTATGACAGACGCTGAGTACAGGGAAAAGGCGTCAATGAGATATGTGGTGATACACATCTAAGTGCTTTGGTCAGAAAGAACCATTCGAGCGTCAAGAAGATGGGCAAAAGTCCAGACGCGCTGGATTGATCCAATCTCTCGACGTGTCTTGAATCAACTCACCGTGCATACAACCAATCCGAGCCCCAGTAATGCGGTACCAATCAACGGTATAATCCAATGGGCGTGGTATCCGGTTGTCCAACCGTAGATGAATAATCCAACCGGTATGGCGCACGCCCCAGGCAGGACAAGCCGATTGTCGAGTCGATGTTCCGGCTTGAGTTCCACGCCCGCTGCTTTGAGTCTTTGCAGAATGATATCTGTGCCCTTGCCTGCGATCGGAAGCCCCAACAGCATGCCAATCCCACAGCCCAGGTATGCGAGCCCGACCATGCTCGACGCAAACTTGTAAATGTCCTCAAAAACAAACGTGATGGTGGTGAAGACAAGGTACATAATGCCATAAATGACGGCGCTGTAAAGCGACATGATTGCAACGATTGGATCACAAAATAGCATTTTTGTGGGGCGTACGATGGCAAGCGCAAAGCGTTCCTTGTGGGATAAACCCTCATCGAGAGCGTTGCGCAAGTTTGGATTATCGGTTGCCTTGCGCAGACGGGCTGTTTTGCGGCCCACGAGGACGGGTGCGTAAGTCTCCCAAAGGATGAAAGGGGACACCAAGGTTATGATGGCAGCCTTTGCTTGTCAGTCGGGATTCTTGCCAAAGTAAGACGAAAAGTGACTGGCCAGCTGCTGATTGATACAGATCACTTTTTGAGGGGATTTCGGCACTCAAGCCTTACCAGTATCGCCAACAGCCAAAACACCCACCTCCATCCTCGATGCTCCACGAGGAAGCCACCTGCGATGGGTCCGATTATGCTGCCTATCGTAAGCACTTATTCATCGGCAAATTGATCATCGGCTTCATACGGTCCCAAGAGCTGTCCTGTTGCCCAAAAAGCCATTGCTCCACCTCTCTGTTCAGGAGGCATGAGGTCAGTTATCGTGCCGGCTCCCAAAGTCAGTACGGCGGCCCCGAAAAGTCCAGCTAAGAACCTGAAGCTGATGAGCATGGCCATTGAATCGGCGAAAGCGCACGCTGTGAGAGAAACCAAGAAGCCGATGTTGCAGAGGTGATACACTGGTACTCGTCCGTACATTTCGGAAAGCGGGGCGAAGAGCACTACAGACAGTCATCTCAGTCTAAGGTATCTCAAAGTTGAACGGTCGTGTGTTACTTACGCGGCCCAAATGCGAAACCCAAAACATACACAGACACGATGAAAGTAGCTATCATTTTGTCTTGAGTTCCAAAGGCCTCAAGGATCTGTGGAACGCCAGGTAAAAACATGGACGAGGCCAGCGGAGTCACCAGGGTGGTAAAGGAAAGCAAGGAAATGTTCCTCCATTTCGTCGCCGCTGGCCAGTTCATTGGGTTTTCAGGATCATCGTCTCCGTCCCAGTCCACAAGATTCGGATCTTCTTGACCGTGCGAAGCTTTCTTAGACGGTTCTCCTGCATCTACAACCTCGGTTGTAGTGATGACACCCCCGATCTTAGGATTGGCACCAGCGACTAGGCCTTTTTCAAGATCTCTTCCAGAGTTCTGTATTGTCAGTCCCACTTCATTGATCGCCTTGGAGCCAAGAGTATTCCCATCCTGCTTCTCTTCATTTGTGCTATCCACGACCACGCTGATGTGGGGGGAGCCCGCAGGAGCGGGAGATCTGGTGGTGTCCTCGATGTTGTTGACATTTGAGGCCGAATCAGATGTCAAGCTGCCCATGGCGACTTTACTTTGCTGGCACACCGAAGTGCAGCCAATCCGGTGGGACTCGAACAATTCTGGCTTCAACCTAAGAAAAACTGGACGTCTCCAATAACAGATGGGTCTGGCCTGGAGCAAACTCTTCAAATGCCCAGCGTAGAACGAAGATGAGAATCACAGAAGCCGACAAACACCGAGGTTATCGCTAGACCTCTTAGACAAGGAGACCAAATACCTTATTAACAGCACACGGCATGGCTTCGCTGCTGACCATTACGTACCTAGCCTTCAGGGCCAGTATCCCTGCACATTTCTCCGTCCATTTTTATTGGCTCCAGAAAAGTGGTGTTAGTTTGGCGATTGCGAACGATTGAGGCGAACCGAGCTTGATTCAGGCAAGCTTTCGCGCAAGCAGCGATAATGCTAGCTCCTAACTGAGCCGTGCCCATGAACCCGTTCTGAGATATCGCGCCTGTGACACTCTAGGAGCAGTTTCCTGGATTGCGAGAGTGTTTGTACTCGGAAATTGGCTATTCTGCTGCGAATATCGCCCGCATTCGGACAATTCGTTCTCAAGACGCTGCTTCGAGACTTTTATGCACTGCCTGACATATATGCCCCACACGGACTCGTTCAAAAACACCAATCTCTACAAAAATGCGGAGGGCTTCAATAACCCAAGTCAAAGTCTTCGAGTGGTTTCACAGAGAATACTGCTCATATGTCCCGTGGGTTGAGTCCACTGAAATACTATGCGCCCACCGTCACCATCTTTGGCTTCTACGTTTGTTGCTGTGTGTTCAGATCACGTGTCAAATTGCCAAGAATTATCCAGATAGAATCATGATCCCTTTCCTTTATGTTGAGGAAATGTTTAAGGAGGAGTGTCAGCTCTACCGCGCGGTATCCAGGGGAATCATTAGTGGTATTTGGGCTTTCACCTCCACCACTGTTTCGGGCAACGCGTTCTGAGCGACCCAACGGATGTTCTCAGCGCCTTCGCTGGAATAACGAATGCATCCCTCCCCTGCTCTCACCAGCCGCTGCACGGGATAAAGCGAGCGGAGTTTGACCAAGCCTTCTCGTGATACCTGACCAAAAACCTGTATTTTGAATCTTGCTCGCGACTTTGCTACTGGGAATGTCCTAGCTGGTCATTGGGTTAGTCGAGGGATTTCCCCAGACATTTTTTGCGGCTGTACAGCCTGGCGTGGGTGAAAACTCTTGTGCGACGGGGATACGAGGATCCAAAAGCTCAACTGCCGACATTCCCGCTATTTTCAAAAAATCGCCCCCAGGCCCCTAGAACGAGAATCATCCGAGCGACCCTCTACGTATCCACGACAGAAGCGACCATGTATTTGGGGACTTGGGAGAGTTCTGCAACCCCTTGGCTAATGTTGCAAAAGTTTTCACACATGATTGAAAACAGGCGAATGTCATTGTCGCGTTTGGATGGAGACTTCCTCACTGGGCATAGCATGAATGGTCCAGAATCAGTTTTGGATTGCCTCGCTGGTATATCATATACAGAACAACGGAATAAGAGAAGGTTATGGGAAACCAGACGCTTATGTCCCAAGGCCGACGACTGGTTGAAAGTCTTGTCCGATTGAGACAAAGATTTGAGCTTCTTTGACACAAAAAGGAACCACATGCCCTTCATTCCAGTGGCGAAAGTGATGGCAGTCGGTTGGTCTGGGTCGTATACTCACCGAACTACAGCTGGTTTGGTCCTTCTCACGAGCTAGACCAAGGTGGAGAGGGAGTCCAAGACGATCCTTCTGGAGTAGGATCAGACGACCCAAGGCCTTTCACTCACCTCTTGTATTTTCTTCACAGATGGGACCCGCACACTCAATAATTATTAAAATTTCTCGCATAAAATCGTGCCATTTAATCTAATCTAACCGTACTAATTCAGTTTGCTTCACGCGTTGACCGTTACTCCCAGATGACGTGGCTCAACACCGCCATGATATCATAACAGTGCACGACAAAAACGATTGAAATTTGTCTATCTTCACGAAAATCATCCATATCCCATCAACTAATTTCATGTTACACGTTTTGTATCGTAACCCGTCCATTACATCCTTTCCGTCCACCCTGTCTGTGCTTTACCACCAAAACTCGCCCTCCATCCACCATCCACACAACATACAACCCATCCAACTAGCGAACGAAATCTCAGTTCACAGCCTACGTGCCCTCCCATCTTATTTCACACCAGTGACTGGCCTTTGAAAGAGATATAAAAAAGAGGGCAATCGAAGAAAGCTAAGAACGAAAGGCGTGCGGACATGACAAGCGGGCATACAATTCTGGAATCGCAATCATCATCATCATCATCATCATCATCATCATCATCATCATATTAGTCATACTCATACTCATAACTAGGTGCAAAAAAAGCCTCTGCTCAGCCGGCTGACGAGCCAAGGACCAGAGGTCGTGGAAATAAAGGGGAGAGAAATAGAGAAGGCAGGTAAGTGGTATCAAAAATGTCTGACAGCGCTAATGTGCAATGAAGGAGGTTAAAGAGACAGAGGAAAGAAGAGTGTGCTGATGTATGAATGAAGATTGGAAACCTATCATGGCCGCCAAATAGACCAACTGCCCGGCGGGATATCCAATAGGAGCAAGCCGGGCCACTCAGTCGCAAGATTTAATGGTCCTGGTTCATATTCCTATGCAGACCATGGACGCCGCTTTCACGCCGACACCAGTCTTTCTAAGCACGCACTCTGCCATTTTCCCCTTTGGCAAACCATTGTTTATAAGTCCCAATTCCAATTGCTCAACCTCTCAAAGCCCCTTCAAAATCTCCGGCAAGCCTTCGAGTAATGTCGCGATACCGCCATACCTCGCCAGGGTACCAAACGTGCTACTTCCCTTGTCTTTTCTTCTCCTCCTTTCGCGCTCCCTATCTCGGTCGCGGTCCCAGTGCCGACTGGACTCCCTGCTTTCGATGCCGCGGCGGCGGTGGTGGCGACTGCTCGAGCGCGCATCGTCTGAGTGGTCGTCGTCCGAAGACGGTTCGGTCGAGTAGTACGAGCTGTGTCGCGAGTGGCCGCGGCGTTGGCTTTTGGACGAGGTGCCATCGTTGAGGATAGGGAGTGAGACTGAGGGCATGGTGGGCCCGGTGCCCGCGGATTCGTTGGACGCGAGGCTGGGTGGGTATTGGGTTGCACGATATATTTCGATGGAGCGATCGACGAGGCGGCGCACTTCGGCCTGGGGCCTGTTAGCAGCAAGTCTTTAATAGAGAGAGAGAGAGAGTTGCATTTAGCAAGTCTTTAATGTGTGCGAGAATTTGCGGAAGGGGTGGATGGAGCTTACGTATGTCAAGGGTTTGCCGATGCAAAAGCACGTCTCGAACCGCGTGCGACCGCCATCTTGCACCTCTTTTTGTACTTGATTAAAACTAAGGCGCGCTTCCTCTATCGCTTCTCGTCGAACCCAGGTCTGCATGAGCTCGGTCCAGCCGTTGCGATCGGTGTAAGCCTTGTCCAGTGGTACTTGAGAGTTGGTGTTCATAACTTTGTCATCCGTAAAGTCCCAGTGGTAGCTCTGCAGCCAGAGCCGCCATGGAATGCCTAACATCACTTCGGTGCTAGGGCGGTTCTCGGCGACGGCCGTGGGACGAGCTTGAGGCTGCGGTTGGTAATAACTGCTGAATCCAGCCCGAGGAGATGCAGGAGAGTATGCCATAGACCGAGGGCCACCAGGATGCATGGAATATCCAGCAGGCAAGGAACTGGAGGATCCTGGCGAAAATACCTGCCCACCTCGGGTCGTGGGAAGGGGCGTGACGATGGGGATTGGGCGCGCACCATGCTCCATTGCTCCGACAGGGCTCACCGAAGGTCTCTGTGGTTTTGGAGACTCTACATGCCCGACGCCAGTGCGCATGTTGCCAGGAATCGATTCGTCCCCGAATGCATCAACTTCGTAGCTCTTGCTTCGTCCCAGCCTTCCGAACCGCTGCTGCGATGGAGTTAGAGGCTTGTATATCTCTTCTTCTGGGACGGCCAGTCTCTGCTCAATCTCTTGCAGCAAGGTCCATCTCGAGAGAATGTCGTTGCTGAAGCGTGGAGAATGCTTCCGAACCAACGACGAGATTTCGGACAGGGGTCGGTTTGGTTCTACATCGCTCAAAGCAGGGTCACGATACCTGTCCAAGCTGGTAGGATGTGGGCTCTTTTCCTGATTAGGGACAAAGTCCTTTTGTTCAAAGTGCAGCGAGCTCGCGGGAGAATCAGAAAAGTCGCAGCTCCGACGGTAATTCGCATAGGTATCAGAGAGCTCAAGCAAAAGGAGTTGCTGTTCCACAATGAGGACTTCTAGCTGCGAGCACTCATTTGCGACGGCGTCGGCTGCCGACGCCGGCAGTCTGTCCTGTCGGGATCTGAGGCCCGGTCAGAAGACCTGTAAACACAGAATGACTAATACCAAGCGAGGCTTACCTTGACCAGGCTATGACTCTAACTGTGTAAAGAGCCTGAAGCATGACTGAGAGGGTAGAGTTGAGGGTCTCGACGTAGTTATGGAGATAGAGCAGGTTGTCTGTAGAAACTAGGTCCCACTTTCGTTTCTGCGGTTCATTCTCAACTGCCGCGGCTGCTTCAACCGGAGGGCTAACTGGGATGAGAGCCTCGATAGCTGCAAAGGCGTTGTTTGTGTGAAGCACAATGTCCTGGACGGTCTCTACGGCTTCGATGGAGGGAGTGGTGTTGTCTTCCTTGAGCAAAGTGCCGACTTGTTTCAACATGAGAGTGAGCATACTGACGCTCTTTGCAATCTTGTTTGCCTGGCGCGTGGCGGCAGAATTGGCGATGCCAAAGTCGTACAGGCTGAGTGATAGCCTCGTGCCCCAGGCAACGACGTTGATGACGGAGGCGATTTCTGCCATGGCCTTGGAGTTGAGAGTTGTCGCGAAGAATCATCAGCTACATGACCAATGGACTGAGAGTCGCGGAGTAGAGTTGAGATGGATGGCGAAGCGGGAACAAGGCTCGGATGGCTACACGGCAGGTCGGGTTAGGTGGGCAGTCGGGCGTTGGCAGGCAACGTTACTGGCGATGGTGCGTCATTGGCGGCAACCCGAAACAGCTCCAAGAAAGGCAACGGGCTGGATGAGAAGGCTGAGGATCCGAGGGTTGAGACTGGGAGAAGCCAGAAAGCGAAGCCAGAGAGCTTCTTCACGTGCGAGAGCTTGTTCGCGGCGGGAGGGAAGCTGCCGTACGGGTGGGAGTCGGGAGTGTGTGGTTGGTGACGTGGTGACGTAGCCCGGCTGCCCCTGTCAGTGCCAGCCCCCCTCGACCAATCCAACCCCGCCCAATCCACGTTGCCGCTGACCGAGAAGAATAGCTACACGTCGTGAACCATGCCGTTTCGGGCCATCGCTGTCTGCTGCTAGGAGTAACATAGGCACAAGGCAATAGAAAAACGGGCTCACATACAGCATACCTGATTGTACACCCTTCAGTTATTGTGATTCATTTCCATCACCAGACAAATCGTACGCTTGACAAGCGGCCCAAATACTTTGCGGCCAGGCATGCGCATTCCGAGGAACTGGAAAGAAGAAGAAAGATGGATGAGGTTCGAACATGACAGAGCATTCTGTTATTCGTATACTGTCTGAGAGGGCTCACACGCCTGGAATGTGAGCGCATCAGCTACCTCCTTGGTCTTTGGTGGGCAGCCAATCAGGCACTCGCCTTTTCACGAGGCTACTCACAGAAGAACGCCTTCAGTTCTGCCTTGAATCACTATGGATCACTATGTTGCGAGGCTTTGGCGGCAGTCAGCATTTGAAAGATTTCGGAGACTGGCGGATAATGCGATTGGAGCACACAAAATGGCGCAGATAGTGTCGACTTTTAAATCGAATCAAGGTTTTCTTGGATCCTCTCTCGGCCATCCAGAAATGGAAGATGACTGATTAGAAACGGACACAGTTGCGAAAGCCTCATGGCGCAAACGACAGACGTTGTTGCAAGGAGCCAGAGGCGACAACCATGAAGTGCTCTTAAGCTCAAGGCGCAGCTAAACGATGTTAATAATGGCGGCCTAGCCAAGGACAAAAGTGCACGCACTACGAATGGCATAGCGGAGAGCGGACCGCTGGCCTTGTGGGGCGATCTTCCCGTAGGTCGCAACGATTCCACGTCCTTTTGGTGCATCTTGGACGCCGGGCTGGTGGAACGTCGGATAGAGAGCCAGCCATCGCCACCGTTGCAGAGGAAGATCTGCAAACCTAGTCTATGGTCTGATTTTCCCTAGTATCAATCGATCCACATTCTGGAAGGTTGCGCTCAGTCCTGCAAGCCAGAAGCTAGGCGTCGTGTTCGGTTGCAGAAGTATATTATCGGCGTTGTTGGTATGATTCGATCGACGCGGAGGAGTTGATTTTGGCGAAATCAGGGGGCGAGAGTTGAAGACGAAAGTGATAAAGACGAAGACCATGATTGGCGCCAGAATCCTCCTGAAGGGAAGCGAGGCACCACCTCCACACACAACACCGAAGCGTCTAGCTGATATCGCTTCTGCAACACTTCAACTTTCTCGTGTCTTCAATCGGTTCGACGGCACAGCTTGCAGCCGCCCCTGCCTCTCTCCAGTCCATGTCCTTCAAGTATTGACAGCCAATCCTTCGTGTTGCCACGGATTTTGTGCCCGGCCGATAGCTGCGAGCCCTGCAGAAAACCACGGTCAATCGCGCAGCTTACCAGCAAACACCACGGATATAAACGGCCGACCATTTTGCTGTCCGAGGCGCCCCTTCTGCAGTGTCGTCCCAATACCGGAGGCGAGGCCTGATCCAGTTCACTCGCCGTCCGCCACAACCACACAGTTCGCCCCCAGACAGACTGCTACGCCGTCGCACCAAACGGGCGTCGAAAAAGCGATGGCAAAGCTGAATGGCTGCGCCTGAATTTTTGGGTTGAGGGATCGTACTGGAGAGTCCTAGATTGGCGGAGCGGACGCGGTGCGGCGGCTCCCGGCTTGCAACCAGGGCATGGCAGCTTGGGAGCTGAACCTCGCATCCTAATCCCAGGCTTTTGGCACTTCTAGAAAGAAACTCCTGGCGGGGATATCACCTCATCCAACATGGACCTGAACGACACCACATTGCATGTCCATCGACTGTAACCACATATCGGCTCCACGCAGGTGACCACCAGATGGATGGTGCGCCTCGTCCAGTGGCCAACCCAGTCCCCTCGGCACAGTCCGACCGAGAACGCGCCTTGTAGGCCACGGTGCATCCTTCTTTTACCGGTGTACGTCACCCCTTGCTGGTCTTATGCTTTGGCTTGTCAAATCGTAGGAAGTCTATGTCACTCTCTTCCCACGGGCGTTGAGAGAATCTGTTGAATGCTCAAAAAAAGAAAAAATTATAGTTCCTAAAAGTCATGACCCAAAAGCCTGACGCTATCGAAGCTCAGTTGGCGGCGGCATCTGCACTGAATGTGGCATAACGCCGATCTCCAGGTAAAAGCTTGGCTAAATCGACTTTGGCGATTGGATGCAATATGTCGCCTCCAGGACGTCTCGCTCGGGATACTCACCTTCCTAATCTACGCTAATCCTGATAAGAATGTCGTGATACGGACCATAGCGTCCGGCGCACCCGACTGCGTACCATATTTAATTCAGCCGCCGCCTGAATCACCTTGCCCCTCCATATCACTTCCTTGACGCTCTTCTCTAAGGTCCCGGCGGTTCAAGTCACCATGCCTGGAGACGCTACCGACGTTTATGCGGCCGACAAGCTGGACCCTGCCCTGATCGACGGCAGTGGAGACCCCAAGCGGTCAATGTCGCAAGCCCACCACAGTGTCGAACTGCCTCCCATGTACGATGGTGCGGCTGTTGCCCAGACTGAGTGGTTGGATCACGATCTGGAGAAGCCCACGGGCGAGGAGTTGACCACGCTTCGTCGTGTGAGCGAGAAGATACCCTTCAAAGCTTACACAGTCGCCACTGTCGAGCTTATCGAACGTCTTTCGTACTACGGTACGACTCAGGTAAGTAGATATCACAACTGCTGTTTGCACTTGCCATCCCGCAGGGCACGACGAACGAAATGTCAACGCCAAGGCATGGTATCCAAAGTTGGATTGTGGGGAGCATTCAAGGCGCCCAACGACCAAGTTTGAAAGCACCACTTCGGGAATATTCGACTGCCCTGCATTTCAATCGACATTCGTTATGAGTCACATTCCGTTCTCGGGCAGCCGTTGACATTATCAGGTTTTCACGAATTTCATACAACAAGCAAATCCCGGAACCTCCACAGGAAAAGCTCTCAACCCCAGCGCCGCAGATGCTCAACCCGGTGCTCTTGGAATGGGACAGCAGGCTGCAACTGGCTTGACTACATTCAATAGTTTTTGGGTTTATGTTGTGCCTCTATTCGGCGCGTATGTCGCGGATACGTAAGTTTTCAACCCCAACACCGCGCTTTTTTATTTTTGGCTCAAACTAATATCGCGGACAGCTATTGGGGACGTTTCAAGACAATCTGGATATCCGTCCTTGTGGCAATTGCTGGCCACGTTATTCTCACTGCGTCCGCAGCTCCTAGCCTGCTCAAGCACCCGGACAACTCCCTTGCATGCTTCGTCATTGGTCTCATCATCATGGGAATCGGAACTGGTGGCTTCAAGCCGAATATCTCTCCGTTGGTCGCGGAACAGATTCCCAGGAAAATGTACGTCAAGACTTTGCCATCTGGCGAACGCGTTCTCGTCGACCCGGCCGTCACCACTGCCAGGATCTACAACTGGTTTTATCTGTTCATCAACGTTGGCGCCCTTGTGGGACAGCTCTCGATGGCATATGCGGAGAGATATGTGGGATTTTACCTATCTTTCCTAATCCCCACAGTTATGTTCTGCCTTGCAGTTCCTATTCTATACACCTGCCGCAACTGGTACCAACACACCGCGCCCCAGGGCAGTGTCCTCGGTCTTTCTGTCCGGCTTCTCTGGCGCGGAACCGTATCCAGGTTCCATTGGAACCCAGTGACCTTTCACAAGCGCCTACACGACGGTACCTTTTGGGATGACTTGAAGCCCTCTCGGATTGCCCCTGAAAATAGACCAAAATGGATGGTCTTCGATGACGCTTGGGTTGACGAAGTGGGCCGTGGGTGGAAGGCTTGCAGTGTGTTCCTTTGGTACCCCCTATACTGGATCACCTACAACCAGCTCAACAACAACTTGACTTCGCAAGCATCGACCATGGCCCTCCACGGCGTGCCCAACGACGTCATTGCCAACTTGGACCCCTTCGCGCTGATCATCCTGATCCCAATCTGCGACATTTTCATCTACCCTGGCCTCAGAAAAATGGGTATCAACTTCACGCCCATCAAGAAGATCACGGCTGGCTTCTTCATGGGTAGCATGGCTATGGTCTGGGCTTGCGTGCTCCAAGCATACATCTACAAGGACTCCGAGTGCGGCAACGAGGCCTCCTCGTGCGACAACGTCTCCATCAACGTGTGGGCGCAAACCGGCGCCTACGTGTTCATCGCCATTTCCGAAATCTTTGCCTCCATCACCTCGCTCGAGTACGGCTTCAGCAAAGCACCAAAGAACATGCGTTCGCTCGTCGCAGCCTTTGCACTCTTCATGTCGGCCATAGCGGCCGCCATCGGCGAGGCCTTCAACCCCCTATCCTCAGACCCGCTGCTCGTCTGGAATTACGGCTCCATGGCTGTCATCTCCTTTATCGGCGGCATCGGCTTCTGGCTCTCATACCGCAAGCTCGACGCCCAAGAAGACGAGCTTAACATGCTGCCAGTCGGCCACCTTGGCACCCAGGCGCAGAGGGAGGACATTGAAGGCCGCCTCAGCATCGCGCACGAGGTGCCTGGGGAGAAGTCTTGAGACAAGCGTGCAACTTGGTACGGTGTTTTGCGGTGGTCGCAGTGACAAACGTCGGACAGTTCAAAATTGTGGAACTGACAACGGTCTGGGTGCATGTTGGGGCGACGTCCTACTAATGCGCGATGAATGACGAGCGAACAAACGAACAGAAGAACCGACTGCATTGGATATTCCCGATTATACC
>JAIFKG010001510.1:0-33113 GCA_020351975.1 Phyllosticta ampelicida
CTCACAAACGTTGGACTTTGGCGAAGGGGGGGTGGGGAGGGTGAGGGGAGGGGGAAATTAGGTCCTCGCGTAGCATAGCGTCACGGAGAGCATTCAAGCGCCGTTGATGAGAAAAGGCACAGACGCAGCAGCGTATTCCACACGACCTTGGCGCTCGAGCCTCGCTTCGGTTACGACCATTTCCCCGCGTCGTTTGTTGGCGAGAAAGCACAAGCACTAGATGATGGGACGAGTCCACAGGGCGATCAATCGGATCCCTGGACCCTGAGGGCCGCAGCCCGGGTCATCACCGAGCCTAGATGTGCGTACATCATTCGAGCGTCACTTGCAAAACGCCCCAAAAGACTGAATGGTAGACCCATCCAGCTCACAGCCGGCGACGGAAGAAAACGCCAGACTGCTTTTTTTTTTTGTTTTGGCGCGCAAGTCGCCGGGGCACACTGGGATCTGTTCGAATCTACCCCAAGTCACAAGACGTGTGTGCATGCAGGGGAGTGGTGACCAAGCGCCTTGCCGCGCTAGACTCGGATATTTAGGCGCCGTCGAACAACTGCCGCCGGGAGCACCTCCAGCACCTTGCCAAGGCCCTGTCGTGGAGTCAACATTGCCGTTGCGGCCTGCTGGCCGTGTTGCTGTCCGTTGGAACCCTCAAGACCCGGCTATCAATAGACTATTCTTCCAGAAAAGTCCAGCAAACGCGAAATAGTTATGAGCGCGTAGCAAGCGCGTCAGTCGGCTAAACCACCCAACAACCACGACTCTTCGCCCAAACCTCTCCCGATGTTCTTTTCTTTTTTCTTTTTCTTTCCCCCTAATAGCAGATACCCCGTAGACATCGCGGCCAAGTGGACAGCTGCTACTTGAGGCTAGGGATGCCGAGCTTGCGTGTCAATTTTGTGTCTAATCGAGCACACCCACAGCTGGCTCGCTGGCTGGCTGGGCCGCGGCTTGTAGAACAAATCGAAGCACGTGCGACTACGGCAGCTCGGCGGATCTTTGCATCGAGGCGTCTGAATGCTCTTTGGCTACAGTGGACGTTGAGTGAAGCTGCATAAATGTTTCCGGAGTCGCCCTCGCGTGCGCGCCATGACTTTTTGCTAGCCAGCCTATGTAGTTCGCTTTTGATTCTACCCGTAGCAGTATGACCACGCCTTTGCGGTCTTCTTTTCCTCTTTTCTACTGTACGGCTGCTTCTGATGGGTCTATCGCGGATATTTATATGTTAAACGTCTCATCCGGACGTCCCTACTTTTTGCCATGCAGAGCTCCGGCGCTGCCCTGGAGTGATTCGTGGTTTTCTTGAATGGGCGACTTTTACTGCGGACAAGTTTTCCAATGCACGGAGCTGGAGCGTGGGTGACAGCCGCGGGTGTCAAATGCTCCACCGAGTCAAAACCGGCACGCATGAATGCTTCTTTACTGCGCTTTTTGCTCCTTCACTCTTGCCCCCTACCCCGTCCGCCTCCACTTAGTCTCATCGCTCTCGGCCGCGTCTCCTGCCTCACCACCATCTTCCTCGCCGTCCTCCCGGGGTCTCACTGTGCCAGCAACTGCAGGAACCTCGCCGCCCAGCACCGGTATGCCTCCAAATCCAGAAAAGCCGCCCTCGGCATCCGCAAACTGATGCATATTCTCCGACGTGATCCAACCACCAGTGCCTGGCGCGGGATAGTCGTCGACGCCTTGACCCTCGTCCTCGTCGCGGTCCGGGTTAAGGTCGGCACAGGTAGACAGGGCGGCGAAGAGCTGCTGGGTCGGCGTCGTGGTTGTTGCCGCCGAGGCAGATTCAGCGGTGTCTTCCGCGCTTGCGGGCGCGTCACTGGATGATGTCTGTGTGGCGCTAGGCACGTCAACCTCTGCGCCAGGTACCAGCGTCAGCTCGAGCGTCTCGACATCCTCATCGTCGACGCCGCGCGGCTCGGACAGCAGCAGTTGCATGTAGATGCCGTGGGTATGCGTCGTTTGGGCGGCGAGGCCGGCTTCTAGGCGCTGGATTGCATGTAGGCTGATGATCGGGTACGGTATCGAGACGCCGATCGAGGAGGCGGGAGAAAAGAGAATAAGTCGTCTATATTTGAGCATGCTTGTCAGTCTGCAGATTCGCTTGAGGCGTGGTGATGAGGAGGAGGAGGAGGAGCGCGTACTCGGACGTCACAAATACGTCGACGCCACCAATCGCAACCGTCTCATCGCCCTCGCTCGCGTCGCCATTCGTCGCGCTATGTCCATTGGTCGTCGCGCCGCTCTGGAAAGCCGGCCACGTTGCGTCGGTGGCAATGTGCTTGGGCTGGACGAGCGTCGCGTTTGGCGCGCGCATATGCAGGACGGGCTTGCCGCCGAAGAAGACGCCCGGCGTCGACTCCTGGTGTTCCTGGAGAGGCGTGAAGTCGGCGACATCGGGCGCGCGGTCAAGAATCTGCACTGACATGGTGGAGGGCTGCGTTGTAATGTTGACGTCGCGGTTGGGTATGAGCAAAACCAGAGCGTTTTGATGAGCTCTATCGATAGGTAATGGTGGCCCTCGGCCAGTCACAGCCGATGACGGCAACTTATCCCCGCGTCCGTACTGCGTCACCTCGTTGATTTGTAAAACCCGACGCATCGTCCTACAATTCCGTTTCCTCTTTGAATATTTATCTCCCTTCAACCACCCTGCCCTTTCACGTTCACCCCTGATCCTGACGGTTTCCCGGTCAAAACTCGGCGTTGCATGCAATTGACCTCCTATCTCGAGCAGTATAAACTCGCCGCGGCCATGTCTAACAACGCCACCTCCAAGATCCCCATCCCCGACTTGCCCGAGCCCGCGCACGCCCACCTTGACTCGATGCTCGCACGCAAGTTTGGCAAGGAGGTCGCCAACTACTTTGCCGGTGGGTTGGCATAGCCATCCACACCATCGTCGCTGCGCGCGACCTTGAAAGTTTCTGGTGGTTGACGTCACTGCCAGGGTCTCCGCTGAATCGCGTCTCGTTTTTGCGCCCCGACACGACGTTTCTCTCGCAGGCTCTGAAACACGAGTCGTCCAGGTTTGTCCTGTACAACAGTCTGAACCCGGCCGTGAAGAGCCCAGAGAAGCTGCACTATGTGTCGTATAGCGACGTCGAGGCGGTCGTCGGCGACCCGTACGACCGGTCCGAGGACGAGCTGGTAAAGCAGTACAACTCGTCCATATACCGGCCGCAGCTCGTTTTTCTGGGTCTAGACGAGCGGAAAAAGAGCGAGGGTCTCGTGTACAAGGAGAGATATTCGGGACAGCCGTACTGGGCCGTTGACGTGACGCCGAAAGAGAGCGTCATTGAGGCCGCCGGACAGCTCATCAAGAAGGTGGAGGGCGCGGGAGCGTACTTTGCGCAAGGTCGGATGCAGCTGTCTCTCGCCGCTGAGGAAGGTATGTAAATAACTTGCACTGCAGTGCCGACAATCTACGACTCACGCTTCGCCTCTCCCATAGGTGCCATCTACGCTGAAGGGCGGCACCTGCTCGACTGGAACGCGCGCAACCCCTTCTGCGCTGGCTGTGGCTACAAAACCCTTTCCATCAATGGTGGCTTCAAGCGGACATGTCCCCCGAAAGACCTCGCCGACCGTCTAGCCGACGCAACAGACGCGCCAGATCGTCCCCCCTGCGCAACTCGCGTCGGCGTCTCGAACCTGTGTTTCCCGCGCACTGATCCCACCGTCATCATGGCCGTCGTGTCCTCTGATGGGCGGCGCATGCTGCTTGGTCGACAGCGCCGCTGGCCACCCCACTGGTACAGCACTCTAGCAGGGTTCCTCGAACCTGCCGAGAGCGTCGAGGAGGCTGTCCGTCGCGAGGTGTGGGAAGAGTCGGGCGTCCAACTTGGCCGCGTCGTCATCCACTCAACCCAGTAAGCGAGTATCGACCAAAAGACGCGCAACAACACGCTGATGTAAATGTTCAGACCATGGCCATTCCCCGCCAACCTAATGATTGGCGCCATCGGTCAATCGGTTCCCGAAGGAGAAGAGATCCACCTCGGCCACGACGCGGAGCTCGAAGACGCGCGCTGGTTCTCGTTCGACGAGATCCGCCAGGCCCTGCGGACGGGCACCAGCGGGCTGGGGGAGGAGCCCGGCCCCGAGTATACCCCTGGCGCGCTGCGCATACCGCCCAAGACGGCGATCGCGAACCAGCTCATGGTCGCCGTGGTGGATGGGTTTGCCAGCACGGAGCCGAAGATCTAGGCAGGACATGGGGTGGGGAGGGAAGTTGAGCTTTGTGGATAGATGTAGATTCGGGTGTGGGTACATACGGGAGGGTAGATTAAACTTAGACGAAACGCAAGTCAAGACGACGTATTCAAACTGATATTTCCATTTCATGGAATTTGACTTCCTCGTCATGGCAGCTTTCACGGGAATTCAGAACGGCTAGCCAGGGAACCGGGAAAGTGCGTCGGCTGCGTTGCATTGACAGTGTCGCCACGGGCGATCTGTGAATGCATCCAAGTGTCTATAATTCGGGGAACCTGGGTTGGTGGCCCGCAAGATAGCTACAACCACAAACGACCAGCTCCGAAAGGAAGATCTGGGTGGAAGGGGCGCACTCAAGCTCCCTGCCGTGGAACGGAAATCTGCTTCGCCGCCCACTCGGGTGTTCGGTTATTGCTGTGCTGTGCTGTGCTATGCTGCCAACGGGACGGCCCGCCCGCCCGCCACGCGCCGCGCCTCGCCGCCGCCATGTCAGATGGACGGACAAGGGGGGCACAGAATTGCAGATACCGCGACCACGCAAGGGGACGAGGCAGAGCGGAACGGACCGGACCGGACCGGACCGGACCGAACCAGAGCGGGGCGGAGGAAGTGCCAAAGAAAGGCAGGCGGCTGAAAGGAGAGAAGAGTGAGTTCACGAGCAAACGGCGACAAAGACGGCGGACACGGACAGGAGTCCCCACTCTGCGTACAGGCCAGGGGTGAGGCGGGAGCGGGCCAGCGGACCACCAGGGAGTGGCGTGCGTTGCTCCAAATGGGGGGAACACAAAACCGTGGGCGGACGCCGACACGGACGTGGACGTGGACGTGGACGTGGACGTGGACGTGGACGTGGACGTGGACGTGGACGTGGACATGTACAGGGATCGGGACAAGGGCAAGGGCAAGGGCAAGGGCGGCGGGAAGAGCGGAGCGCACAGAGGAAGGAAGCGTGGCGGTTGCAGGCATCCAGGGAGCATCCGGGGACGGCACCCCGCCGTGCGTGTGGGACACGGTGGTGGAGTGGTGTAGAGTGGTGTGGATTTGCTGGGCGGACTGACTGATGCATGCCGGAGCCAAACTCGCCCGTCTGGGTGGCGGAAGCATACCTTGGGATGACCGATTCGCCGAAATAGGATTTGGACATGGTGGAGGGAGGTGTCAGCTTGCTAAAGAGGAAGAGGTGGTGGCGGTGGTGGTGGTGGTGGTGGTGGAAGAGAAGAAGGGAATAGGAAGGCAGGGAGAAATCAGCAGCAAGCAAAAATATGGACGGATTTCTGGCTGTATAGCTACGAGTTTTAAAGCCAAGTGACGAGAAAAAGAGAGGGGCATGTGTGGCGAAATTATCACTGAATCCTCCTGTTGTCCATTTTGCTCACTTCGACTTTTTTTTTTTTCCCTTCACCGCAGTACCACCAACCTGGATGCCATTTTTTGCTTCAAACACGCAGTGCAAGGTTCGCGCGGCATGCGGCAAGTGCTTGCATAACAAAGTCAAGGCGTGCACACACAGGGAGTGTTCGAGTAGTGTACCTTGCCCAAGACTTTGATATTCAACTTCATAGAACAATGGCCACGAGGAGCATCCAAATGTCTGTCCCGCTTCCCAGTCAAACGTTGCCTTGTGGCACGCCGCCATGGCAGTCACCCCATCCAAAAGCAATCCTTTTTTTTTTTTTTTTGGTCAGAAGGCGGCAAAAGTGCAGGCAGCCAGACCGTTGATCGAGCTCTTGACGCGCACGCATACCGGGTTCCGGGAGCGGCGCGCGTGCCTGCATGCGCGTTGGGAAGTCAAAGTGGGAGTTGCAACCAAGTGCACCTCTCGTCTATGACTGCCTGCGTTCAAGTGATGAGTGCGTAAGAAGCCTACTGGAAGACGCAGATTCTTGCTTGTGCTTATGCAAGGCTGCTCTTGAAGAGCTAGCTGGCCGGCAGGGCGAGGAGGAACAGAAAGAATTCTCATCGTGGCTGGCCTCTATTCCCTCGGAACAGTAGGGGATTGAAGGCGCTGGCTCAGTCTTATTGAAGGGCTGTCGAGTGGGGATGGCGTCTGCTCGACGTGGTGAGACTGATGGTGAGCGTCCAGCGCTCTTGACGACGGCAGAGGCGCCCAGTGGACGACGAAAGGAACTGCCAGCCCTGCACATTTCAGTGTTCAGGTAGGCTGTAGGGAGACGGTGAGCATCCAAGCTGCTGCTGCGCAGAAGATAAGAGACTGAGTCCTCTCTAGAAAGATGGCGACAAGGAGCAATCGAGCGCTAGCGTTTGGACAAATGGCGACTTGGAACCAAACTCTCGCTTACAACATCATTTGTCACCCACTTCGGTGCTTGAGAGCAGGACATGGTTAGATGCTACCGATCAAGATGCCAGGTGGTAAACAGGACTGTTACGTGGCTTCAAGAGGACATCTGCCTCTATACGTGTATCTACCGCTTCGTACCTACCTATGACGGCACAGGTGAGGCTGTGCTGCAGCTCGCGCCTCAAGGACAACAGCTGTCGTCTCCACCTGCATAAAAGCCGCTAAAAGAAACGGGCGGGTGGACCCCGGCAAGGCGTGCCGAAGAGCCTCACCCCTGAGCAGTTCACGACAAGGGCCAAGTCTTCTGACCTCACCTGCCCCTCTGCGCCACCTATGAACTACTCTAGACCACCGTATCATCGGGATCGCCGACATCAAGAGTGGAGAAGGAAGAGGGAGCATCGCTGCCTGCCTAAGTCTCCGGCCAACGAGCTGCTCGCACTGATGAAGAATGATGGGACGAGACAGCCCCCACCACGGGACTCCGCTCCGCCACACTCCACGCTTTGTGGTCGGATCGGGACGTCCGTCAATAGGCAATCCGTCACGACAGCTCGACGGCACCCGACGGGACACCCCTCACGCTGCGCAGGCGCCTGGCAAAGAACTGCATGATGGGCAGCATCTCGTCGCGGTTGCTGGGCATGGCGTCGGCGGCAGAGCGAGGGGCCCACTCGCGCACCTCGACGGGCTCAAAAGCGTCGCGGACGCGCTGCAGCTGGGCGGGCGAGACGGCCGAGTTGCGCGCGGCCTTGCACACGAGCACTGGGGTGCGGGCCTTTGCGTCGACGGGGAGGAGCGGAGAGCACGAGGGCAGGCCGCCGCCCACGGCCACGACGCCGCCAAGCTCCGCGTCGCTGCTGCTCGAGGACGAGGCGCTGCTGTTGGCGAATTCGACGGCGACGTGGAGAGCAGCCATGGCCCCCTGGGCGTAGCCAAACAGAAGAATGTTTCGTGGTTGGTAGCCGCATTTCTCCGGGTTGAGCAGCACGCCGCGCAGCACGTCGACGAGCACGAGGCGGAGCGTGGCACCGAAGCCTGGAGCATCCGGATCGAGGGCACCCGTGCTCGAGTCGACGGTGATGTCGTCACCCCAGTGGAAGCCGCCAAGGCCGAATGGAAGCGGCTTGGGAGCGCGGATAGCGATGCAGGCCGTCTCAGGAAGATTGAGCTGGCGGGCAAAGTTGGCAAAGGAGCGCTGCGTGTCTCCGAGGCCATGGAGCAGTAGCAAAAGGTTGGTTGCGGGTTGGTTGGCGGGAGCTGTGGCGGATGAGCGCGAAGTCGATTGAAGTCAGAGGTTACTGATTGGGACTAGGGCGGGTTTGGGTGGCCGTTGACAGCGAGGAGGCGGTGGTGGCGGTGTGCGGGAGTGGTGGGGCAACGAGAGGGCGGGCGGCGGGCGGACATACGAGGCACGATTTCGAGGCCACTGCCAACGGCGGCCGGAAAATCGGCGGGCATGGGCATAGCCATGGGCTTGCGTGGCGCCCTGGCGAAGGGAGAAGGAGAAGAAGAAGAAGACGATAAAGAAGAAGAAGAAGAAGAGGAGGAGGAGGAGGAAGAAGAAGAACCAAACGGAGAAGGCGATGGGGGAGATGCAATGGGTGGATATGACGAGGCGGGTGCGCAAGCTGCTGAGGGCATGTGCAGCAGCAGCAGGCGGTGGGTGTTCTGGTAGTGTATTGGCAGGACTGAGCAGGCGGTGGGTGTTCTGGTAGTGTATTGGCAGTACTGGCCAGGCGGTGTTCTGGCAGTCATGAGCAGGCGTTGTTCTGCCAGTACTGAGCAGGTGTAACGCGGTCCGAATTTGTATGAGAAGAGTGGATTGGGTTCATTAAGGTTCAGGCTTCTTACGGGAGGCTTATCTACCCCTCTACTGACTAAGCTATCACTTGCTCCTTCCTGACTCATAACAGCAGGCTGTGTTCTGGCGGCGATGAGCAGGCGATGTTCGGGCAGTCCTGAGCAGGCGGTGATGAGCAGGTGTTGTTCTGCCAGTCGTGCGTAATGCGAAATGCGTAATGCGCAACGCGTAACGCGTAACGCGTAATGCGTAATGCGTAATGCGTAATGCGTATTGCGTACTGCTGGCTGCGGTGCTTGTTTGCTGTGCAGAAACCAAGCACTTTTGCCAAGCGCCGAGGGCGATCTGGCGTCGAGCCAAAAGCTTGCTTGGAGCTCTCTGTGCAACCGCCCAAGCTCCAGACTTCCCACCCAGACGTCCGCAGCTCGCATGCAGCTCGCAGCCCATGACGTGCTCTGACAGCTGCACGACTGACAAGCGAGAGCCCTGCGTTGCCTCATTGCATGCGTGCATTGCAGCGACAGTGATGCGTAGGGGCAGTCTGAGCATGCTTTTGAACTCTGCGGCCGGATGCCTTCGGAGCTCCACCTCACCACCTCTGTAGGTCGCGCCATTGACAGCGACAAGCTCCTGATTCAGGACCCTGACGGCGACGGCGTCCATCGCCACCACCCAATGGCCCGAATTCCCGTCGTGGCCGTTGCACTGGCCAACTCCGCACGGCAAGGCCCTCGATCCAGGCACCACATCTCTCCGCTTCCTTGCGTGCCCTCCTCTGGCTTGCTCTCTCACCCACTCTCCCTGTGGACCCCTGCCCAGTGGACTGCCGGATGAAGTGGATGGCTAAGGAGCCACTTAACTCTCAAGCCACTTCGTCTCTAGCTCTCGATGCCTCGTCGACCCACCACAGCTGAAGGGAACCGTCCGCCCCTCGCTAAGCGTGCGAGTGGCTACGTAGAGGAACCCCTCCATATGACGGAATACATCGGCTTGGCCTGCCACACGCAGGGCCCGACACCCCAGCAGTCGAAGTATATATACCCCCTCACTTGCACCTCCCTTCCGCTATCTTCAGCAAACAAACACATTCTCCGCAAAACTTCAACTCTGTTCTTAACCCCACTCCACCTCTTTCAAACCCCTCCACACATCAATCATTATGCCTTTCGGTTGGGGTGAGTTGTCCTACCCCTGAGAGCTATTCCGACATGCTGCCGTTTGTTGCACTGCAATATCGATGCTAACGGCACTATCACAGGTGAATCTCACGACGCCTACAAGGAGGTCACCGAGAATGACAACCACAACGAGTCCAGCCTGAGCCACGAGCTGCTTGCTGGCGGTGCCGCCTTCGCCGGCTTCAAGGCCTTTGAGGACCACCAGCGCAAGGAGGGCAAGCCAGTCAACCACGCCTTCGCTAAAGAGCTTCTCGCTGGCTTCGCTGCCGCCGAGGTTGACAAGCTCGCTGAGACCAAGGGCGCCGACTGGTAAGGATTCTTTACTTCTCTCGATGAAGCATGATGAGCGCAGTGATTAACGCGTTGTTGTCTAGGATCGACCGCGAGAAGGCCAAGCACCAGGCCAAGAAGAACGCCGAACACTTGTACGATGAGCACTACGGCGGCAACGACGAGTACAACCCCAACCAAGGTCCCAACGAGAGGCTCGAGCGCGAGTTTGGCGCCTACTAGATTTGTACGCGTTGACAACGGTTGGAATATGAATGAACCAAAGTAGTTCCTGGGAGGTAGTCAATCAGGTCGATACGAATGAATGAAATTCTAAAGAGTCTTGACCATGTGACTTGTGAAGATGGAATATGGTCGTCATTTGTCGTCAGGGAGGCGGGAGCCGTGGTGAAACGATGTCTGGCAGATTAAGTTAGACTCGATAGCAGTCCACCCGGCACGTTTCAGTCCATTAGATACACTCGAAGCTGCATCCTGACACAAGTGACAGTGACAAGCGGCAAACCCCTCGCCTAAGGCTTGGAATCCTGCGCCGTCGAGCTAAAGCGGGGGTCGACCGGTCAGGATCCAGAGAGGCAAGGTCTAGACGCCAGTGAAGCTCACGCTAGTCATGACCGCGTACCCGAGCTCCAGCCAGCTCAACGTCTCCCTGTTGCTTGCGTTGCATGTGTCGATGTTTGACCGAGCTGTACTGCTGTGGGAACACTGACGACGGTCTTGAGCAGCGTGCACTTCGGGCAGCTTTGATGCCTGCCTGACATGGCTTTGCTTTCGAAAGCACGTCATCTTGTTGATGCACATGGATCCCTGGTAGTGTTGACGACTCCCAGCCACGTATTTGGGTTGCACCCTTGCTGGGCTACCCTGTCGTAGCCGGGTCGAGGGCCTCGAGGCCGACTTGATAGCACTAGACGGGCCGACTGACTCCAAGGAGGCTCGTGTTGAGCTTCAGAGACGGGGAACGGGTGGAGCGTGCCGCCCAGAGAGCATAAGAAGGTTGGCGACCTTGATGGACGCGATGTTGAAGAGAAAGCGAGTTCGCTGCTCCTTGGCAAAGCTGTGCAGCCATCGGGCGGGATCAGCCTTGAGCCGTATGGAAGTGTGTGGGGGAACGGGGGCGCGCGCGGCGCGGGGAGACCCGGACGGGAAGTCAACGTGGGAGCCAAGTCCGCAACGACGACTGGCGACTGACGACTGACGACCGACGACCGACGACCGACGACCGACGACCGACGGCCAAAACCGTCCGAGGCTCCTTTTTTTCTGCGCATCCACCGAACCATCGCTCTCTACCGTTGCTTTTAGACTCTTCGTCGGCCCGTCGTCCTCTGAAGCCCGAATCTTTGATCGACGACCTTGGCTGCGAATGAAGTTCGCAAAGTACGCATCCCCTGCGACGCGACCTTCTCACCGCCGACGAGCTGACAGTTGACTAGGGAGTTGGAGCGAGAGTTGGTCCCGGAGTGGCGAGCGAAATACCTGAACTACAAGGTGATTTCGAGTGGTCCTATTGGCGCCGGACGTCCTGCTGACTCTGCAACGATAGCTTGGAAAGAAGAAGCTCAAGGCCATCTCACGGGCTTTGCGAAATGCTACACAGCAAACTCCCCGGGACCCACCCAAGCGACTGGCGCACCCTGCAGCGGTGACCTCTGCGCGCGCGCTACAAAGAGGCGACCTCCATGACACGGAAACATCCGATGATACAAACGAAGATGGGGCCAAAGAGACAAGGTCGCGCGACATTCCAGGTTTTGGTGGACCACGGGAGGCACTCATCAAGAGAACCGAGGACGACCACACGCCAGTCCCTCTGACGCGATATGGCAGCATTCTGGGCTCTCCTACACTAGGGTCCAGAGGGGACCAGCTGTCTTCGCTTGCGTTGCCAGACCCTGCGATAGACCCTGACGTTCCAGACCTGGCGCCCAAGCGCAGGCGAGGTTCTGCATCGCCTCCGTCGACGCCAAAGAGACACATGCCTCCACGCCAACACAGTAGCTCGACTATACCGCCTCCGATGTCGAATCCGTCAGGAAATTTCAAGGGGATTTTCCAGCCGAAAAAAACGTACATCTCCCCCGTCACCGAAGGCTCCCGAGTCCAGTTGAAGAAAGTCTTGTCGCTTGGCAGCACGGCAGTCGTACAAGATGCGGATGTGCCACTCGAGGCTTATAAGGATATCCACACACGCCAACAGGAATTTTTTCAGTTCCTGGACCAAGAGTTGGAGAAGATAGAAAGCTTTTACAAGGAAAAGGAGGACGAAGCGACCAAGCGGCTTGTGCTTCTTCGAGAGCAACTGCACAACATGCGCGATCGTCGCTTGGAGGAGATCACCGCTTCCCGGTCCTACAGGCCCGTAGATCAACGTCAGCGGGCTGCCGCTGCCGCGTTAGTCGGTCCGCGTCTCGACATTAGCAGCAAATCGGAGTCCAAAATATGGTCGAATCCCCTGGATGCGGTGGTCCAGGCCGCCAAAAAATTGCCCGACAAGATTGCGCACTCCAGAACACCCAGCCGAGCTTCAAACTCGATTGCAGACTTGGGAACGCCTCGTCAGTTCCATGACCGACGAGACTACACTCGCCGGCAAGAGCCGGCCACTGTCCCATATCGGACCGCCAAGCGAAAGCTCAAGGTCGCGCTGCAAGAGTACTATCGTGGATTGGAACTTCTCAAGTCGTACGTTCTGCTCAACCGCACTGCGTTCCGCAAGATCAACAAAAAGTACGACAAGACGGTCAACGCGAGACCTGCGATGCGATATATGAACGAAAAAGTCAATCAAGCTTGGTTTGTCAAGAGTGACGTGATTGAAAACTACATTCACGCGACCGAAGACCTATACGCAAGGTACTTTTACAGCGGCAACCACAAGGTCGCGATTGGCAAGCTAAGGGTCAAGTCTGCACGAGCGGGCGACTACACCGACTCGACTTTTCGGAACGGAGTCTTCTTGGCGACGGGGGCTGTGTTTGGTCTCCAAGGGCTTGTCAAAGCTGCTTCGTACGCGCAAAGCTCCGAAGCTACCCTTGAGGTGCGTACTAGCTTCTTGCTGCAGCTGTACGCCGGGTACTTCCTTATGATCCTGCTTTTCCTCTTGTTCTGTGCGGACTGTCGGCTGTGGACAACGCAGAAAATCAACTATGGCTTTGTCTTCGAGTTTGATTCGCGAACACAGCTTGATTGGCGGCAGCTATGCGAGGTAAGTACTCGAAGACGCATGCTCCTTTTGCCTTGCTGACTTGCGTAGATACCTTGCTTCTTCTTCTTCCTTGAGGGTCTGTTCATGTGGCTCAACTTCAATCGCTACGGCGGGGATGACTTGTACATATACTACCCCGTCATGCTCTTCTTCATCACACTCGTCGTGTTGTTCTTCCCTGCACGGGTGCTCTACCACCACAGCCGCAAGTGGTTTGCCTACACACTGGTAAGCGTGACATTGCTGACATCTCAGCGGCTGCTAACGGCCCAAAGTGGCGTCTCGCTTTGGCAGGAATATACCCAGTCGAGTTTCGCGATTTCTTCGTTGGCGACATGTTTTGCTCCCTAACGTACGCCATGGGCGTAAGTTTTTGCTCCACGCTGGCTTGTCGATGCTGACCCTTTCCAGAACATCGAGCTTTTCTTTTGTCTGTACGCGCAGGGGTGGTCGGATCCAGCTCGGTGCAATTCCTCGCATTCACGACTTCTTGGTTTCTTCACGACATTGCCAAGCATTTGGCGCGCTTTTCAGTGCATAAGACGCTACTACGACACGCGCAATGTTTTTCCGCATCTTGTCAACTGCGGCAAGTACACAGCCTCGATTCTCTTTTATATGACTTTGAGCATGTATCGCATCGAAAAGACGCTCGAGATGAAGAGTGTGTTCATCGCTTTCGCTACCATTAATGGTCTATACACCAGTGTCTGGGACCTGGTTATGGATTTCAGTAAGTTCGCATCGTCTTTCCAACGGCCATGTGGCTGACTTGAATAGGTTTGCTGGATCCACAGACGAAAAGACCATTCCTCCGCAACTACCTAGGCTACAAGCATGTCTGGATGTACTACGCCGCCATTATCTTGGATCCAATCCTGCGATTCAACTGGATTTTCTACGCAATCTATGGCAATGACCTGCAGCACTCGGCAATTCTCTCCTTCATCATCGGCTTGTCGGAAGTCTTCCGCCGAGGCATGTGGACCATATTTCGCGTTGAGAACGAGCACTGCACCAACGTTGGTCGGTTCCGTGCCTCGCGCGACATACCGCTGCCATACAGTATTCCGGCGACCTCTGAAGAGAGCCTCCCGCCGGAACAATCGGCACGTGATCAAAATAGCGAGACTCGTCAACGCCCACCCTCTGCGAGGAGTGCCGGAACCACCGGCGCTACCACGACTGGTTCTGATGCCGGTCCCTTCATCGAAGCGCAGCGCACGCGTAGCCGTAGCACCGGCGAGCATGGAACACCATTGCAGCGCAACATTTCGCGGACGACCACCTTTCTCCACGCGGCACACGCCCAAGACTTTGAGCGTAAACGCGCACCTGATCTGACGAACGTCCACGATGCCGACGACGACGACGACGACGATGACGACGATGATGATGACGATGATGACGAAGATGAGCTTGAGGACACGAGCAGCGATGGCCTTGGGAGACGCAGCGCGGATGAACGGCCGAGCGGCGGCAAGGCGAAGACGATGAGCTCGCTGGATCGCGCGGTGAGCACGGAAACAAGAGAAAGAGACCGCGAGCGATGAATATGGCGCTGCAGCGAAGTAACGGCGCTTGACGAATGTTTTATTTAAGATACCCGGTCTATTTTAACTATTTGAGGGCTTGGGGGTCGGTTCGAGAGCGAGTGAGCTTGAAAAGTTTCCAGTCTGGTACCGGGAGCATTTCGAGGAGACGACGTCAAGGATTAGGGGATAGCATCATTACGCTAGTAAAAAAAGAGGCTTGATGAAACGCAAGCGTTTGAGATTGCAACCGGCTTGCTACAGCCAAAGTGGGTGATGAGAGAAATGTCAACTCCAGCGCGGGGCAAAGGTGCGTGAATGCTCCCTATAGTCATCTTTCTATGGGCTCGAGGTAAGGCGCTTGAATGCTCCCGATGTACACACGCCTCGAATTGGTGATTTAAAAAGAACATGGGTTACCGCGCCATTTGGGTACCAAGAACGGGAGCTGATATTGCTTTCTTCACCCACCGACTGTGGTGCGAAAAGTCGCGTGGCATTTGGCGAGTGTATCATTCATTAAGTAGAGACATGTGTGTGTGTGTATACAGACAGTGTTCAGCCCCTTACCGCGTAGAGACTTGGGACCTCTAGCCCAGAGGAACATGACTACAGAGAGCAACCGAGCACGCCCGCTGAAGTCGTGTTGCCTTTGTCTTGCGGCCTAGGTACTGTGAGGCGGATGGTCAGGGAACAGCTTTCGTCGCTGTGCTCACAACGCCCACAACAGAATAGCGTTAGGGTTGGCGCGGCTGCCACAAGAAGCAAAGATCAGCGTAGTTTCTAGCGGCGCGTTCGCTCTTCCGCGTTCTCAGCGCCGTTCCCTCTCTCAAGCTCAAGCTCCCCACACCACGTCCCACGGCGCAACATCTCCACGCCCTCAAATTCGCCCTTCCCCGCCATTATCGAGTCGCCGCATCTCGCCAATCATCTGCGGACCATCACCCCCTTCTATGACTCCCTGATTCGCCCTGACCGTACCCGCAAACCGGCGACCTGCATAGCCTGCAACACTGCTACCGGCCTCACAGCATACCGACCTCAATGCGCCGCCACGACTAAAGGCTCTAAAGCAAAAGGCTACGCTGTCGACAGCCTCCAAAGGCGACGGGAAAGACCAAGACGGACCAAAAGAGAGCGACACTGCTCCGCGGCTGACACGCCGTCGGCGTCGTCACCATGGCCGACAAATTCATTGAGGTCTACCTCAACAAGCTGGTAGATCCAGCTTCAGGTACGACAGTCTCCCTGTCGCAAGCTCCGTAGGCAGCGTTTTGGGGATACGTGGGCTGACTGGATCCTGATGTAGACCTCAAAGTCAAGACTGGCGTGGCAACCGAAATCCGGGACAATATCGAGCAGTGCTGCTCCGGCTCGACCTACAATGTCTTCTTGGAGAAATTTATACCCATATTCTTAAAGCTGCTTGAGGGGCAGCCCGTCTTCATAAGCACCTCGCAGGAGCAGGTTCGTGGTGGCGCGTTCCCGAATTGTCTGACCAGAGTAATGACTCCAATTCCAGAGGCTGCGCAACTGCATGCTAGAAATCCTCCACCGGTTACCAATGTCCCCCGTCGAAGCCCTCGAGCCGTATGCCCCGCAAATCGTCGACAGATTAATGGTGCTGGCAAGAGTCGAGAATGAGGACAATGCTGCGCTGTGCATGAAGATCATTATGGACTTCGAGCGGCACCAGACCAAGGTCCTGGCGGACAAGGTGCAGCCTTTCCTCGATCTCATTGCAGAAATGTTTGAGAACATGGATGGCGTCGTCAAGGACACATTCGACAACCCTTCCGGCTCCGCGTCCCAGGCTGTCCCCTCCACACCGAGCAACACACAATACTCGCAATCGCCACGGCCGGGCTCGCCAGGCGCATCGGCGTCGTCGTCAATGTCAGGTGACATTGGAGGAGAAGCGCAACAGACGCGGCATCTGCTCAAGGGCATGCAGTCTTTCAAGGTCCTGTCAGAGTGTCCCATCATCGTGGTCTCTCTATTCCAAGCATATCGGCATTGCGTACACAGAAATGTCAAGCGCTTCGTTCCGCTCATCAAGAACATTTTAATGCTGCAGGCGGCGCCGCAAGAAAAGGCACACGCAGAAGCCAAGGCTCGAGGAGACATCTTTACTGGCGTGAGTAAGGACATCAAAAACCGGGCCGCGTTTGGAGAGTTCATCACCGCCCAAGTTAAGACCATGAGCTTCCTGGCATACCTGCTTCGCGCCTATGCCCAGCAACTGCAGGATTTCCTCAGCGTCTTGCCCGACATCGTCGTACGCTTGCTGCAGGATTGCCCTCGGGAAAAGTCTGGCGCGCGAAAGGAGCTGCTTGTCGCCATTCGACACATTATCAACTTCAATTTCAGGAAGATCTTTTTGAAAAAGATTGATGAGCTGCTGGACGAGCGGACCCTCATCGGAGACGGCCTCACCGTATACGAGACGATGCGACCCTTGGCGTACAGCATGCTGGCCGATCTCATCCATCACTTGAGGGAGAACCTGTCCCGCGATCAAATACGGAGGACAATCGAAGTTTACTCCAAGAACTTGCACGACAACTTCCCCGGCGCCAGCTTTCAAACCATGAGCGCCAAGTTGCTCCTGAACATGACCGAGTGCATCGCAAAACTCGAGCCCAAGGAGGAGGCCCGCTACTTCCTCATCATGATTCTCAATGCCATCGGCGACAAGTTCGCTGCGATGAATCGACAGTTCGACAATGCCGTAAAGCTGTCAAAATCGTCTTCTACGCCAACCATCGAGGCATCACCAGAGAACTTCCTCGCCGAAAAGGACAGCCCGCCAGACTGGGATGAGATCGACATCTTTGCTGCGTCTCCTATCAAAACCTCAAATCCCCGCGAGCGAGCCTCTGACCCCATCGGCGATAACAAGTTCTTATTCAAGAACCTTCTACACGGCCTCAAGAACCTGTTTTATCAGCTGCGGGCTTGCAATCCTCCGAAGATCAAGGAGGAGATTGACCCTAGCGTTGCGACGCCGGCCAACTGGCACGAAGTCTCGTTTGGATACAACGCCGAGGAGGTTGAGGTTATCATCAAGCTGTTCCGCGAGGGTGCCCAAGTGTTCCGCTACTACGGCGTAGAGAAGCCGCAGAACGAGTTACAAAACATGTCCCCCAGCGAGCTCATGGGCGCCCAGCAAATGATGTCGAATGGCAGCAAGGAGGAGAAGGAGCTCTTGGAGACCTTTGCCACCGTTTTTCACCACATCGATCCTGCAACCTTTCACGAAGTCTTTGAATCCGAGATACCCCACCTTTACGACATGACTTTCGACCAGTATTCGCTCCTCCACGTCCCGCAATTCCTTCTAGCTAGCGAAGCCACCTCACCCAGCTTTGCCGGCATGCTCCTTCAATTTGTCGTCGGCAAGATTGATGAGGTCGGCACGTCTGACGTCAAAAAGTCGTCGATTTTGCTCCGGCTGTTCAAACTTTCTTTCATGGCCGTCACGCTTTTCTCCCAGCAGAATGAGCAGGTGCTCCTACCCCACGTCACCAAGATTGTGACCAAGTCGATTGAGCTCTCGACGACGGCAGAGGAACCCATGAACTACTTTTTGCTCTTGCGATCACTGTTCAGGAGTATCGGCGGCGGCCGTTTCGAGCTCCTGTACAAGGAGATTCTGCCTTTGCTTGAGATGCTCTTGGAAGTGTTGAACAACCTTCTCATGGCTGCAAGAAAGCCTTCAGATCGCGACCTGTTTGTCGAGTTGTCCCTAACCGTTCCGGCTCGTTTGAGCAATCTCCTCCCGCACCTGAGCTATCTGATGCGGCCGTTGGTCGTGGCCCTACGAGCTGGCTCAGATCTCGTAGGCCAAGGTCTGCGCACTCTCGAGCTCTGCGTTGACAATCTGACCGCGGACTACCTCGACCCCATCATGGCGCCTGTCATTGACGAGCTCATGCAAGGCCTCTGGGAGCACTTAAAACCTGCGCCTTACAGCCACTTCCACGCACACACGACAATGCGCATTCTTGGCAAACTGGGAGGCCGCAACCGCAAATTCTTGCAAGCACCACCGGAACTCGACTTCAAAGCGTATGCCGACGACGCTGCTAGCTACGATATTCGATTGATTGGTTCCGCCAAGGACCGGGCATTTCCTGCCGCCATCGGTGTCGACAACGCCATAGCCAAGCTCAACGAGGTTCCGAAGACACCGGCCGCGAAGAAGTCGGATGGTTTCCACAAGCAGCAGGCTTTCAAATTTATCGTTTCGCAGACAAAGCTGTTCCTTGGCTCCGACCATCTTCCCGACGACTTTGCGCAAATGGTTCGTCTGCAGGCCGAGGATTTTGCCGCGGGCAGGCATGACGTGGGCCCCGATGTCCTCGATGGATCGGAGCGGGAGAAGTCGATCGTCAAGATGTACGCCGAGCACGAAACCCTGCGAAAGCTGCTGAAGGCTGCCATGACGGCCACATCAATCCCCGAACTCAAGGACGATGCGTATGCTTTCATTCACAGTGTCTGCCGCCACTTTGCCCTCTTGGAGCTTGGGTATTCTCTGGCGTACCTTAAGCACAAGAAGAAGCCGTTCGATGTCAATAGTGGCGAAGGTCCGGTCCTTATCGAAGGCCGCGTGCTGCTGGAAGCAATTGGCGAGTCTTTGGCGTCCGACGATGCTCCGGTGGTCGACGCTGCCGAGGAAGCGCTCAAGTCTTTGTACACTTCCATTGTCACCTTGTTCGGCTCGTCGGACAAGGCTGAGAAGCTGCCCTTGCTCAAGAATCTGGCTGACATATTTTGCCACAACTGCCACCAAGAGGAGTGGTTCATCAAGCACGGCGGCGTCCTCGGCATCGAGATTGTGACAACAAAGCTTGGAGTCAGCGATGCTTGGGTCACTGAAGGTCAGCGACTCAATCAGTTCGCCAGGGCGCTAATCTACGTCATGCAAGACATGCCGCTTGACCTGACCAGCTCCACCCGCGTCAACGCGCAGCAGACGCTCGAGAAGCTGCTGCGGAGGTGCGGTGGTCTCTGGTCCAAGGAAGATCTCTCTAAGCCTCCGGATCACAATAACAAGCTCCTCAGTCTGTGCGGCTTCCTGGTTACTATGCTTTCGCATTTGAATAAGTACGTCCGAAGAGCTGCACAGGAAAACCTCAGGGTCATTGCCGAGTTGTCTGGCGCGGAGATGCACGAGTTGGTCCTGCCCGTTAGTAAGAGGTTGTTGGATCCCATTTTCAACAAGCCACTCCGAGCCCTGCCGTTCTCGACGCAGATCGGTTACATCGACGCCGTCACCTTTTGCCTCAAGCTTGGACACGGAGTTTTGAAGTTTGACGAGTTATTGACCCGTCTTCTCACCGAGGCTTTGGCCCTTGCCGATGCCGAGGACGAGGGCCTCACGGCAAAGCCCCATGAGCAGCGCAATGCTGAAGCCATCGTCAACCTTCGTGTAGCCTGCATCAAACTCCTTTCTACTGCCCAGACCTTCCCTGAATTTACCTCCACTTCCGCGAACCAGACATTCCTCCGCGTCATTGCCGTCTTCTTCAAGGCTCTCTATTCCCGGTCACCGCAGGTAGTCGAGGCCGCCAATGCAGGCTTGCAGGGTGTGTTGCACACCACCAACAAGCTTCCCAAGGATGTGCTTCAAAGTGGTCTCCGTCCTATCCTCGTCAATCTCCAAGACCCCAAAAAGCTTACGGTCGAAGGCTTGGATGGACTGGCACGGTTGCTGAAGCTGCTCACCAACTACTTCAAGGTCGAGATTGGTGCGCGCTTGCTCGATCATATGAAGGTCATTGCGGATCAGCGCGTGCTGCAGGCTGTTTCATTCACCCTCATCGAGCAGAGCCGGCCTATGAAGACTGTCACGGCCATCCTCAACATTTTCCATCTCTTGCCCTCGGCGGCGGTCAACTTCCTTGCTCCATTAGTCCAGAGAGTCATGGAGCTCGAGTCGTCTTTGCGGAGGACACATTACAGTCCATTCAGGGCGCCGTTGATCAAGTATCTTAACCACTACCCGAAAGAGGCGTGGAATGAGTTTGCGCCTATGATCAGAGATCACGCAAACGGCCGATTCTTCGCCCAGCTTGTCGCAGACCCGGAAAGTGGCCCTCTCAGGACTGCGGTCATCGAAGACACGCAAGGCTTCATCAATGCGTTCATGATTGATGACGAGCAGAAGCGGTGTCCAGCTGCCATCAACGCGATCCACGTAGTCCACTCCGTATGCAAGCATCCTGAGAATAGCACGTGGCTCGTCAAGCACCCCGATTTGCGCAAGGCTCTGCTGGAGTCGGGAAAGATGTTGGAGACGCGTCAGCGCAAGAACGAAATCGAGGCCAACCTGCGCCTCGCTGTCGAACAGGCGGGCGAAGACATAATGACCGTCTTCACCAAGTATCTCACGCACGAGCCGGACAACCTAGACTTTTTTGTCGAGGTTGTAGATGCTGTAACAAGCGAGGAGCTCAAGGCTTGCCCATCACTCTTCAGTTTCATTTACAAGCAAATGATCGCTAGCGAGAGCGTCGAATACTGGCGGACACTAGTGACACGCTGCATTGATCTCTACACCGGGCGCAACACAACGCAGAAGACCAAGACGTTTGTATTCCACTACATTGTCAACCCCATCTTCGCCATGGATGTCATGCGCAACTGGGACAGCCTGTTTGGCAAGGCCAAGGGCACCGTCAAGGGCACCAAACTAATGGATAGGACCATGACTGACTTGGTCCACCACCGGTTGTGGCGCGTCTACTCCATTGACCAGGTCGAAGAAACGGGGCAGCTGGGCGTCGATCATTCGCGTATGGAGCTACTGCAGATGTCGACACTGCTGCTCAAATACCACCACACAAGCGTCCATGAAGCACGAAAGGACATTATCAAATTTGGATGGAGCTTCCTCAAGTTGGAAGACATCATCAACAAACATGCCGCCTATGTGCTTGTCTCGTATTTCATCGCTCACTACGAAACTCCACCTAAGATTGCCATCCAGATCTACTCGCAGCTTCTCAAAGCCCACCAGAACGAGGGCCGTCCGCTCGTCATGCAGGCCCTCGAGGTGCTCGCCCCTGTCCTAAAGAAGTGCATCGGTGGCGTCGACAACAAGCAGCCTCCCATGTGGGCCCGCATCCCGAAGAAGATTCTCACCGAGGAGAGTTCGAACCTGTCGCAGCTCATCTCTATCTTCAATTTCCTCGTCCGCCACCCGGATCTGTTTTACGAAGCCCGAGAGCCGCTGTCCCACACCATCATCCACTCGCTGTCCAAGATTGCACAGCCGCCAAACCTCACTGGCGATCATAAGAGGATTGTGCTCAACTTGATCAACTTGATTCGCAGTTGGGAAGAACGGTCGGCTAAGGAGTCAGGTCTAACGCTTGAGCAACTACGTCTTTCTCCTGGGCCAAAGTCTCCCAAGCGCAAGTACGATGGCTCGATGGTTGCGCCCGAGCTGCCACAGAGGTCGTTTGTCGCGCCCACCCCACTGCGCCTAGTGCTCGTCAAGTACCTTGTGCATTTCATTATGCACCTGCCAGAACGCTTCCCTGTGCCATCCGCCAAACTGAAGGAGTCGATGAGCCCGCCTCCGCCCTTGCCCCCGGCGTCAACGGAGGCATGTCAGATGGGACTGTGTCTTCTGCACGAGATGCTGTCGCCATTTTACTGGGGCGACTTGGAGATTGATGGTATCCTCAGTCGCGTCGAGCACATCTGCCTCGCGGAACCCAAGACTGCCGAGCAGGAGAAGCCGGAGCTACACACTACGCGTCTCATCAACGTGCTGCAGATACTCAGCGTCCTTGTCAACGTCAAGTCTGCCGAGTGGATCATTGCGCATCTGCCGAATTTCCAAAAGATGCTCGAGAAGCTGATTCGCAGTGACAACCCCGAAATCCAGGACTGCTTGCATTCATCACCCGATGAGGAGAGCAAGCTCAAGCTTCAGCCACTCCTGAAGCGCGTCCTTGAGGTCTTGCCTGAACCTGCGACTGACGAGGATGGAGCCACGACCGAAGAGACGCCTGCGACCGAGTTTGTCGCCTTTTGCAACCAAGTGGCCACGGAGACGCTGTCCAACAACAACAATCTTGCGGCTATCAACTTGCTTTGGACCATGTGCCAAAGACGACCGGAGGACATCGCTGCCGATCATATTGCATCCATGTGCAAAGTGCTGAACATTTTGAGCCGGGAGCATCTCACAGCGCCAACCCAGGCCCAGGGGCAAGCAGGCGCGGCGCCACGTCCAGATCAGCAAAATGGCCCTGCTGTCGGGTCATTTGAACATGAGATCCAGACCAGCTTGATTCTGAAGGCAATTGATTTCCTGGCCTCCCGAATGCCGCATCTTGGAGACCAGCGCCGACCGTTCTTGACCGTGTTGGCATCGCTTGTGGAGCGCTCGCCCAGCAACGCCATTTGCCAGAAGATTGTCGACCTGACCGAAGAGTGGATCTTTGACAGCAGTGAGCCGGTACCAACTCTTAAGGAGAAGACGGCCGTGCTGTCAAAGATGCAAGCTTTCGAGCAGCGTACCGACAAGACGCTCCTGACCAAGTTCCTGAACCTCGTCATTCGCATCTATGAGGACCCCAAAATCACGCGGTCGGAACTCACAGTTCGCATGGAGCATGCTTTCCTCATCGGTACAAGGGCAGAGGACGTCGACATGCGCAATCGCTTCATGACCATCTTCGACCGCAGTCTCAGCCGGACCGCCAGTGCCCGCCTCAACTATGTCATTGCATGCCAAAACTGGGACATTTTGGGACGTTCCTTTTGGCTCAATCAGGTCATTCATCTAATGTTTGGCTCGATCGAGATGAGCTCTACCGCGCGTCGACACCCTGAAGACTTCATGGTAATGCAGACGTCGCCGCTCTTTGGCACGTATAAGGGAGACTCGCGTGTCAGCGATGTCATGGTTGACGATTCGCTCGAGTCCCTCGTGGCTCAGCACCGTCAGTTTGTCCAATCGCTTAGCGAAGTCAAGGTGCGCGACTTGTTGGAGCCGCTCATGCATCTCCAGCACGTTGACTCCAACCTCGCAAGCGACATATGGGTCAACCTATTCCCTCTCTGTTGGGCTGCACTATCCAGGGAAGACCAGGCCGACTTGGAAAAGGGCCTCGTAGCGCTGCTGACCAAAGACTTTCACATCCAATCGATCGATGAGCGCCCCAATTGCGTGCAGACGATGCTTAAGGCCATTGTCAAGGCCCGGCCGCGGGTCAAGTTCCCGCCGCACATCATGAAGTTCCTGGCCCAAACGTACAATGCTTGGTACACGGCTCTGTGCTACATGGAGAGCTACGCCATTGATCCCATCATCGACACTCCAGCCATCAGGGATAGTAACCTGGATTCGCTGCTACAGGCATACTGTCAGCTAGAGGAGCAAGACTTGTTCTACGGAACTTGGCGGAGACGCTGTCAATTCGTTGAGACCAATGCCGCTCTGTCGTATGAGCAAAATGGCATGTGGGACAATGCGCAGAAGCTGTACGAGTCGGCCCAGCTCAAGGCCCGCACGAACGCCTTGCCCTTTTCGCAACAAGAGTACATGCTCTGGGAGGACCATTGGGTGCTTTGTGCGCAGAAGCTTCAACAGTGGGAAATTCTCAGCGACTTTGCGAAGCACGAGAACTTTAGCGATCTCTATCTCGAGGCCATGTGGAGGCAGTTTGATGCTTGGACCAACAACGAGCAGCGTGAGCAGCTCGAGTCCAGTATAAAGGCAGTCTCCGACGCGCCGACGCCTCGTAGGATCTTCTTCCAGGCGTTCTTGTCGCTACTCAAGCTCCATCAGCAGCAAGAGTCGCCTCAGGACTTCAACCGCATTTGTGACGATGCTATCCAGCTGTCAATTAGGAAGTGGCACCAGCTGCCCAAGCACATCACAAACGCACATATCCCACTGCTCCAGAACTTCCAGCAACTGGTGGAGCTGCACGATGCTAGTGTCATTTGCAATAGCTTGGCCAACACGAACCAGCAGAATCTGGACCACAAGTCTCAGGAGCTCAAGCTTCTCCTGAGTACTTGGAGAGACCGGCTGCCCAACTTCTGGGACGACATCAATGCTTGGCAGGACTTGGTCACCTGGCGCCAGCACATCTTCCACCTAATCAATGGCAAGTACTTGCAGCTGCTACCACAGCCACAGGGAAATGCAAGCGGCAACTCGTTTGCCTACCGCGGGTACCACGAGACCGCTTGGATTATCAACCGTTTCGCGCACGTGGCACGCAAGCACAGTCTGCCGGAAGTCTGCATCAATCAGCTCAGCCGCATCTACACGCTGCCCAACATCGAAATCCAGGAGGCGTTCCTCAAGCTCAGGGAGCAGGCCAAGTGTCACTACCAAAACAAGTCGGAGCTCAACAGCGGTCTGGACGTCATCAACAACACCAACCTCAACTACTTTGGAGCACAGCAAAAGGCCGAGTTTTACACACTCAAGGGAATGTTTCTCGCCAAACTGGGCCAGAAGAATGACGCCAACGACGCATACGGCAGCGCGCTGTACTTTGACATTAAGCTTCCCAAGGCCTGGAAGGAGTGGGGTCGCTACAACGACAACCTGTTCAAGGAGAACCCGTCCGACCTTAGCAAGGCCGAGAACGCCATCAGCTGCTACCTCGAGGCGGCAGGCTCATATAAGAACCACAAGTCGCGCGAGCTATTGGGCCGCGTGCTTTGGTTGCTCAGCCTTGATAACAGCGAGCGCCAGCTGGCCAAAGCGTTTGAGAATTTCAAGGGGGACACTCCGTCTTGGTACTGGATCACTTACATCCCGCAGCTTTTCGGTGGCCTGTCGAGACCCGAGGCTCCCATCTGCAGGCAGATTCTCGGCAAATTGGCCAAGACGTATCCGCAGGCCCTCTTCTTCCAGCTGCGGACTAGCCGCGAGGATTACCACCAGATTCGCAAGCAGCAGGAGGCCAAGGAGGCGAGAGAAAAGGCGATCAAGCAGAAGGCGCAGCAGGCAGCACAGCAGGCGCAAGGTGGTCAGTCTCAGCAAAACGGCGAGGTTTCGCAAGAGAGACCTGGCTCGACAGTCAATGGTGGCCAGGGCCAGGCAAATGGCCAGAATGGTGCAAAGTCCGAGGGTCAGGGCACCCCAAGCGGTGAGCAGCCTGTGGTTCCTAAGAAGCCGTGGGACTATGTCGAGGAGGTAATGGCCGCGCTCAAGACGGCTTTCCCTCTGCTCGCACTCTCGATGGAGACGATGAGCGATGGCATCGCCAAGCATTTCAAGTGTCCACCCGACGAGGACGCCTACAGACTTATCGTCGCTCTGCTGAACGATGGTCTGAGCTATGTTGGCCGTCAGCCTGCTTTGTATGCACAGGATGTCAAGCTGCCCAACTCGACCGAGGCTAATATCACTCGGTTCGCCGAGTCGGTTCTGCCACCACACATCCGCCGCTCTTTCGAGGCCGACTTTGTTAACAAGAAGCCGACCATGCACGAGTACATTCAGAAGCTGCGCAAGTGGCGCAATCGCTTCGAGGAGAAGCTTGACCGCAGGCGCCTGACCCACAATCTCGAGACGTACACGACGCACCTAAGCGACTTTAAGTACCAAAAGTTCGACGAGATCGAGGTTCCTGGACAGTATCTGCTGCACCGCGACAAGAACCAGGACTTTGTGCGCATCGAACGCTTCCTGCCCGACATCGACCTTGTCCGGACGGTGGGATTCTGCCATAGGAGGTTAAAGATTCGTGGCCATGACGGTAGCATTCATCCGTTTGCCATCCAGCATCCTGCAGCTAGGAATTGCAGGCGGGAGGAGCGCATCTTGCAGCTCTTCCGCATCTTCAACACCATTCTCGCCAAGCGCAAGGAGAGCAGGCGTCGTAACTTGCAGTTCACGCTGCCTCTGATGGTGCCTCTGTCGCCCGGTGTCCGCATGGTGCAGGATGACTCGTCGTACGTTAGCTTGCAGGGCATCTACGAAGATCACTGTCGACGCAACGGCGTCAACAAGGACGAGCCGATTCTGTTTGCCATTGAGAAGCTGCGCAGCATCGGCCCACAGCTGATGACTGCGCAGCCGACGCCTGGACACCCCCAGGCCGACGTTATCCGTCAGCGCAATATGGAGCACAGTGCGTCAATCCGACTCGAAATCTTCGCGGCAGTGCAAGAAAAGTACGTCCCTCCCACGGCAGTCCTCGACTACTTCAACGCCACGTACCCCGAATTCTCCGACCTGTGGCTCTTCCGGCGGCAATTCTCCAACCAGCTGGCCGCCCTCACCTTCATCACGTACATCATGCACATGAACACGCGCTACCCGCACAAGATGAACATTTCACGTCGCACGGGCAACATTTGGGGCTCGGAGCTCGTTCCCAGCATGGCGGGCGGCAAGCCACTCTTCCACAACCCAGAGCCCGTCCCCTTCCGCCTCACGCCCAACCTGCAAACCCTCATGGGACCGCTGGCCACCGAGGGAATCTTTGCGCCTGCCCTCATGGCCATCGCGCGCTGCCTGGTCGAGCCTGAGGGCGAGCTCGAGATGCAGTTGTCGGTCTTTGTCCGCGACGAGATGCTCCACTGGCACACGCAGCAGCACCGGCAGCCGCCGCCCATGGCGGCGGCAGCGTCGTCTTCCGGAGGTGGCAGCGCGGCCAGCGGATTGGAGAACCAGCTCCGTGAGAGCGTCGAGCACAACTCGGCGCAGATTGTCAAGCGCGCAAAGGGCCTGGCCGAGTGCCCGACGAGCAACAATCTCCCCGCAAACCAGACCGTCATTGATTTGGTAGCCATGGCGGTCAATCCGGCCAAGCTTTGCATGACGGATCCGCTTTGGATGCCGTATTTGTAGAAATAATGCGAGAGGAGACATCTGGTGTGGCGAGGGGAGTTGAGCACATGGGTTTATTGGCGAGCGAGAAAGCGATTATCACGATGGAGATGATGATGCGAACGTTGGGAGTTTGGTTGGCAAACAAGCAGACCGGCGAGCAGGCATGCACACACGCAGCTTGGAGGCTCGCGGTGCAATGCGGTCGGTGGCGTTTTATCCGGGGGTGTATTCTTTTGCTTCTATTTTTTGCCTCTTTTTCGAAATCTCTGCTATCTCTTACTAGTCTTCACGTTTTCTTTTCCCTCTTCCCTTTTTATCAGTCCAGTGGTATGGGCGAGAGAGATGTGCGTCTAAAACAGAAGATATCATTGGGTTGGCGGGTGAAAATCCCTCCCTTTAGGTGGTCGGTTGGTCGACCTAGGTTGATTGGGTTGTTATGGGTATGGGAATTTATGAGCCTAATCATTTGAATTCAGCGTGTTGTTCTTTTGATATGTGGCTTAGTCAATTGCTTTATTGGGACGAGTGAATGGGTAGGTGGGTGCTGCGGGAGAAGGTGATTTGTTTGGCCCCTTTGGCTCCCTCTCTTTGGATTGGCCTGAGAAAGCAACACATGGCCTTGGAGGACGTGGCCTGAATTTCCAGACACGAAGAACGAACAGGAGTTGGAGAACGGCACGTGCAAAGTTACAATTTTTGCGTAACCTGGAGAAAGAAAACAGACAAATGACTTGGTTCGCTATCTTCTTACATCTCCGCTTTCCAATCCGAGGGCTATCGTGACTCTGTTCCGAGAAAGACCACATCCGACGCATAACATGGTGGTTGGATAGATCCAGCAAGAGGCTCTACTGGATGGACATTACACGCGGAAACTACATCATCACCAACGTGACGATTCATTCCTTGCCAGTCCACCCGGCAAACATGAGCCCCAGCTATACCCACCGGACATGTTCAAACAAAAAGCCGAGCCAAGTCTAGCCTAGCTGCTCGCCGGAAGATGGCACGCATCCGCGTAGCTAGCTAGGCAAAAGCTGCCTACACACACCGCAGTGACGTCACCAAACGTTGGTGTGATGATGATGATGATGATGATGATGATGATGTTGTTGTTGTTGTTGTTGTTGTTGTAAGAGATTTACTCATTATGCGTTAGTGTGCTTGTACATGTGCTTGCAGCTCATCTCTTTTGTGCTTTTTTGCCCAACCGCGGAGCCATGCGTCTCGAGGCAGCGGGTTCGATTCGCACGCGTCCCGCTGGCTGGCCGGCTGGCTGCCTGGCTGCCTCCTGCCCCTTCTTTTTTGGCCAACATTCACGGTGTCAGATGGTAGGATGGGAGCGTGGGATGAGGTTTTGGAGGTGATAGAAGAAGATGATGATGATGGTAGATGGTGGGTTGGAGATAAGCACCCCTTGCAGCATTGATTTTTTTTTAGGATTTGAGCGAGCAAGCACGCACGCACGCTGAATTCTCAGAACGCTATGCTTGCCCCATTTCAATCGTCTTTCCTGGTCGGATAATCCACCGTAAAGCCGTCTCTTCGTGGTCAAGTGGTGGCGAGCCGGGCCGGGCCGCGGCTGGGCGAAATCTATGGCATCGTGCCCGCCGGCCATATATACAAGACAACATGTCGTCCCAACCCGCTCTGTCCGTTAGTCCGTCCTTCTGTCTCCTCTCTGTCCTTGGTAGCGCCGGTCCATGATGACAATGCAAAGTCTTCTTGTTCGATTCGATTGGCCCTCTTGGGCAATGAAAAAACCCACCACTACCGTCGTGCCGACCCCACTCGCTCACTCCATAGCCGTGTACATATCAAGCTCCTCGCCGGTCCGTCGCCGCCTGCGGACGGGGTCGCTGTGAGCCTCGACGCCCGGGCCCACGGGGCGAGATTGCCCTCGTCGGTTCGGGAAGATCTTGGCAGCGTCAGAACTTGGGAGCTCCAGAAACCAGCTGGACACCACCACCACCACATACCTTAGTCCCAGACCAACCTAGGCGAAAGGCAATTTCGTGGGCAAATAGCTCGCCAAAGCCAAGCATCAAGCCATTGATGAAGGGGAGCATCAGGTTTATGGCGGCGCCGCGCACCAGGCCCCACAGCGTGGGCGGCGTGTAGAGTATGACGGGCGAGTTGCTGCTTGACGACGTGGCGGGGGACCGCGACGACGACGACAGCTCATTGTTGCCGTCGTAGTTTTCGCTGTCTGACGGGATCGTGACCGACTCCGACATGGCGTTCCGCGGCTCAGGACCTGGAGAAGCCATGGTGGACGAGGGCTTGCGGGGGGTAACAGGTAGCTAACGTGGGCGTGGGCGTGGGCGTGGGCGTGGGCGTGGGCGTGGGCGTATGCGTGGGAGAGGACTGAACTGGATTGGACTGGAACGGGATGCGGGTTCGGCGGTGAGGTGATGGGCGCACAGCGCATTGCAATGGCAGAGGGCGGAGCGGAGGCGGAGCGGAGGCGGTGAGTGGTTCCGTGTTGGCTTGGCGTCAGAGCTTGGGTCGCGTCTTGAGTGACGTTGACCCGCGAGTCAGCAAGCTCAACTTCCTTAGCACCACGACCGCAGCTCCTCGGCCGCTTCTCCTTCGCTATCCCACACCCGACCTCTCCAATTCCGCGACTGTCGACGCTGAAGATATACCACCAGTCATCCATCATCATCCTCAGCTTTCCCTCTGCTACCATCGACCATGACCGAACCCTCTGGTACTGAGCGCCATGACCTTGTTTCGCAGTTCTGCTCCGTAACTGGCGTTGGCCCGCAGCAGGTAGTTTTGCCCATCTCTAACCCTCCACTTTGCTAACACACCGTCTCAGGCCGAGAACGCGCTGAAAATGGCCGAGTGGGACGTCCCGAATGCCATTACATTGCACTACGCCGCGCAAGACGACGAGGCACCAGAAGCTCCTTCTGAACCAGCTGCCGAGGCAGCGGCCCCAGCCGACTACACCGGCCCTCGCACCCTGGGGGGAGCTCCAGCACTCGGTCCAGCACAAGCAAGCTCTTCCAGCTCGTCTTCTGCACAGCAGGCGCGTGCGCGCGGCGGTCCGAGGACGATTCGTGATCTTCAAAACGAGGGCGGTCCTGCCCAGGGCCATGGCCACGCTCACGATGATGACGAGTCGGACGAGGATCAGGACTTTTTTGCCGGTGGCGAAAAGTCTGGCCTGGCCGTGCAGAATCCAAACAGTGGCCCCAGTGCGCGCGATCACATCAACAATATCATCGACCGTGCGAGGAGGTATGCAAGACTTGGGTATATGGTCAAACATGAACTGACTGAGCTAGAAATGTTCCTCGTCCCGGTGGCGATGATGATGAAGCTTCTTCCCGTCCCTCGTTCTTTCATGGAGAAGGTCGCACCTTGGGTGGCGACGATGCGCCCTCTGTCACCGTTCCTGACCCTGCTGCCAACACTCCCCGCCGCCCCGAGCGCGTCCGCCGCATCATGCATCTCTGGCGTGACGGTTTCTCCATCGATGAAGGCCGCCTGTACCGCTACGATGACCCTGCCAACAGGGGACTCTTGGAGATGATCAACAGTGGACGTGCACCCCTTGGAATTCTTGATGTGGAGCCCAACCAGGAGATTGACTTGGAGGTATATCCTCACAAGGATGAGGACTACGTCGCACCCAAGCCCAAGTACAAGCCCTTTTCTGGTCAGGGTCAGAGGCTGGGTAGCCCGACGCCGGCGGCCGTGAGTGGTAGCTCCACCCCGACAGCTGCGGCAGCATCATCTAGCGCCGTAGCCGAGTCGAGCTCGTCTGCTGCTTCTGCTCCCGCGCCCAGCGTCAACGTCGACGATGCTGCCCCTACCGTAACGGTGCAGATTCGCCTTGGCGATGGCACCCGTCTGCAATCCCGCTTTAACACTACCCACTCTGTTGGCGATCTTTACAGTTTCGTCAACGCGTCCAGCCCGGCGAGCCTCCAGCGCCAGTACGTCTTGATGACAACATTCCCCAACAAGGAGCTCGAGGACAAGAGCCTGGTTTTGGGTGATATGACGGAGCTGAAGCGTGGTGGTGTAGTTGTCCAAAAGTGGAAATAGACGAGTGCTGGAGTGCAAGTCTGGGAAAGGGATAGAAGTAATTGAGATGGATGCACGATGGTGCTGATGGCTTTCGTCCGGCGGCTAGAAATTGGGCCAGAGTGCCTTGAATCAAAATCTCACGCTACTACCAAAAATGGAACGCTGCATGGAATGAGCTGCGAAAAGCTCCTGTCTTTGAAATAAATATTGTCGCTGCACTTGTGGGGTCTATTCATGTTGATTTAAAGTTTGGAAACCAGTACATGTTATTGGCCAATGCCGACTCTAAAGTCCGCTATAACCGGCATGGATATCGAATTCTGCCCCTCTACAACCCCACACTCTCTAATATCACGACGCTGCCCCATTGCACCTTTACACAACACGGGCGGTCGTTGCAATGCCTCTCATCAAGCTGGACGGCCTCGAGCTGCCCGCCGCGGCGGATATGCACGTCCACCTGCGCGACGGCGCCATGATGGAGACTGTTGTGCCCACCATCAGACAGGGTGGTGTAAACACTGTCTACGTGATGGTATGCTCGAACCGAGCAATCGATGATTCGCATACAGTACAATTCACACGGCTAACAATGGCCATAATTAGCCCAACCTCATCCCGCCGCTCACCACCGTCTCGGCCGCCCTCTCCTACCGCGCGCGCCTGCAAGCCCTTGAGCCCAACGTCACGTTCCTCATGTCGCTCTACCTGCACCCGGACATCACACCCGCGACAATCAAGGAGGCCAAGGCGGCGGGCGTCACGGGCGTCAAGAGCTACCCGGCGGGTGTGACGACCAACAGCGCGGCGGGGGTGCTCGACTACGAGGCCTTCTACCCCGTCTTCGCCGAGATGGAGCGACAGGATATGGTGCTGAACCTGCACGGCGAGCTGCCACCCACGGCAAAGAAAGACGGAGACGGAGGCGAGGACATCACCGTCTTGAACGCCGAGGCGCGCTTCCTACCCACTCTGCTGGCGCTGCACCAGGCCTTCCCGCGCCTGCGCATCATTCTCGAGCACTGCACTACGGCGGCCGCCGTCGCGGCCGTGCGCCAGTGCGGCCCCTCCGTCGCCGCGACCATCACCGCCCACCACCTCTACCTTACCGTCGACGACGTTGTCGGCAACGGGCTGCACTTCTGCAAGCCCGTCGCCAAACTGCCCGCCGACCGGCTCGCGCTGCTGCGCGCCGCCGCTTCAGGTGAGCCGAAATTCTTCTTCGGCACCGACAGCGCGCCGCACCCGGCGGTCAAGAAGACGGGCGCCGAGGGCCCGCCGGCTGCCGGTGTGTTTACGCAGATGCATGCCGTGCAGCTCGTCGTCGAGGCGCTGGAGCGCGGCGTCGAGAAGCGGTGGATTGGCGAGGACGAGGTGACGAGGGAGAGGCTGGTGGCCTTTTTGAGTGACAACGGGCGCAAGTTTTATGGCGGTGAGGCGAGGGAGAGGGAGGGCAAGGAGACCATCGTCTTGAGGAGGGGCGAGGAGCGTGTCCCGGAGAAGCTGAGGCACGAGAAGGGCGAGGTCGAGGTCTTGCCATTCAGGAGGGGCGAGCGGACGTGGAGTCTGCAGTGGAACAAGGCATAGGTAGGTCGAGCGAGCATCTTTAGCATCTAGATGAGCACATGGGCGGCAGACTGGAGTTTTGGGGCGAGTAGAGCGAAGATATCCGATGCTAATTTTCTGAATGTGAGATACAATGCCCCCCCC
>JAIFKG010001511.1:0-11616 GCA_020351975.1 Phyllosticta ampelicida
GTGCTGGGGGAGGGATGGGTAATGGAGCCAATGGGGACGGAGAGCGGACGTACAGTGAAGAGTAGCCATGATGAGGGTTCGAAAGAATCAGGAGTTGTAGTAGACGCTTAGTCTCGTAGAGGCCGTAGGTGTAGAGGGTGAGTGAAGAAGACGGGGGTTGGGGGGGAAGAAGTCAAAGGGGAGCAGAGGAATGACGACGAGCAAACAGACAGACAACTCTCTCTTTATGTATGAGTGCGGGGAGGCGGCTTCCGCAAACCGACCTTGCGACCTTTGCACCTTGGCTTAACTTGGCTAGACCCATTCCAGCCGACCAAGGAAATGCGGCTGAAGCCTTTCCAATGTCGTGCCGATGACGAAATGGCAGCACCCAGCGGCGCCCTGCCTTGCTTCCACGAACGGAGCGGGCACAGAGTTGGCACAACAGCGCTAAGCTCGATACGGACCGGACGTGTCTTGTGGTGCTCCTACTCCTAGCTGTTAACCCTGACCCTGTGTATGTAGGTGAAAGCTTCAAGGTACTCGTAGAACCACCTACCTCTCACTCGCAACCCTCCACGACCACGCTCCCAAGGTAGTAGGTGACTGCTTCTACGCCGGATGCGTAGCTCGTAGACCTACTCCTGTCTTGACACGGGCAGGAAGACAGACCTTTGTGCGGCAAGAAAGACTGCACATTCTTGTGCATGCAGTGGTATATCGAGCAATCGATTCGTGAACTCACTCGCTCATCCGCGTGTGTCTACCTGGCGGGAGAACCCGGTCTGGTAGGTCTAACCCTAACTATCCACAAGGGAAAAAGAAAAAGACCATTTTTCAAAAGTGTCCGTTGCCATACTTTCTCTATACGCGCGTGCGTGCCGTGCCTAGAGAGCTAAGCTAATCCGCCATGAACAGTGACCGTAACTAGAGCAGGCCGCCGTGAAACAGGGAAACCGTGGTGGCATGGTCTGTAGACTGTTGGACTGGACGTGTCGTTGGAAACCATCCTTCCCTTGTGAACAAAACTTCCGCATCTCCCAACTCCTTTTTGCTTGGACAACAAAAGCATTCATGGTCATTCATGGCAAGGCAGCAGACAGAATTGATCCATCAAGACCTGTCTGACGCCGGCAACTTTTCCTTGAGACGAAATCAGCAACAACAACGACAACACCACGCCGTTTGGCCTGGCCGATCCCTTGGCAAATGGATGAAAGATCAACTGGAGAAACGCTGTCTCCCCAGATATGAAGCGATAAATCATCGTGTGAAACCAACCAATGCATATCTTGGGCGCCCATCCAAAGGCAGCGTAGCGTCGGGACCATGGAAGAGGCCTCACGCCTCGTCAGCGGCGGGCCGCTCCGCTAGCCGCCCACCGACAGCACGCTCAGCAGCCGCAGCGCGCTCAGCACGCTCCACGCGTCGCTGGGCGCGCACTGCCTCTATGCTCGCCGTCTCCATATCCGAGTAACTCATGGACAACCAAAAACCAAACGGATCATCCCGTTCCCCTTCCCGATGCTGCGTCTGCTCAGGGTCGTTGGGGTCGACGAGGAACATGTCCTCTGATATTTCACCATCCGGAAAAACTCGTGGGTCCTGTTCGTCGCGAGCAGAGCCCGGGCGGCTTACGTTGGGGATAACGGTGGCGCTGTCCCGCCTGTCGTCGTTTGTCAGAGGGTCAGCAAGTCTGTCAACACCGGCATCATTGCCTGATCTTGGAGACTGTGAGCGGGAGCCAGAAGACTGGTAGTTGCGAATGATGCTGGTGATTTCCCGTAGACGAGAATGCGCATCAGCATAGCGGCCAGGATTACGCGCCGGTGGTGAGGGCGCAGCCGCCCAGTGGTGATTTGGTTCGTCGCTAGACAAGCGTGCGCGGCGGAAAGAGTGACCGCGGTCGCGAGGCCGTAACGACGGAGGAATCATGTCATCAGAGTCCATGTCGTCCTCGGTCTCGCAAAATAGCTGTTCTTCATACGTCCGATCAATCGACGGTTCGGTGAGTTCGGTCGGCGTTGAATCATCCGAGGCCGAGCGTGACGAGTGCGTCCCGGTTTGAGACGTGTTGGAGGTGGAGAATGAAGCAGATGCAGCGGCAGAGGTAAAGGACGAGTCGGCGCTGGGGAGCTGAGCATCCGGGGTGATTGTTGTGAGCATGGTCTCCCAGTGGTCGGACGGAGGAGAGCTGACGCTGCGCTCGCGGTCACCAAGACCGTCAACGTTGGTTGGACTCCAAGAGTCGCGAAGCGTGCTGTGGCGGAGGCCACTAGGCGGCGCAGGCCCATCAGTGACTTGACGCCGACCCATGCGCCTAAGAGGTGGAAAGTCTGCTGCGCCTGGCGACTCCCAGTGGTTAGGTCGGGTCACGGATGATCTAGCGCGCGCATTGGCTCTTGCCCAATGTCTTTCGTTTTGCCGTCTTCTGGCGGCGCGACGCTGAGCATCTCTGGTCTCGTCCATGTCATCAGCAACCATACGAGACGGCCGGGCAGCAGCGATAAGTGCAGCATCGGTAAGGCCAATACCATCGCTGTCGAGAAGCGAACGAGCGCGGCGAAGCATGCTACCGGTGCTCGTTGTCCTAGTGGGGGCGTTCCGGTCAGACGAGAGAGCATTTTCATCGAGATTCCTCGAGGAGTCTCTCGCGGGTCGCGACCTCGATTCCATGCCAAGAAGACGGGAGTCGGTTGCATCTGCCTCGCGGCGGGCTGACACCTGGTCAGCGGGCAAGTGTTCTGATTCGAGCACGTCGGAAACATGGGCGATGTCGACGCTGCGAGGACGTCTCGAAACTTCGGCAGCTCTCAAGGCATCGCGCACGCTGGGGGAGATGAAGGTGGCGGACGGGAGGCGGCTAAGGTCGATGGTTCGGCGAATGACGGGCGGAGCATTGCGGCGACGGATGGAAGAACGCGCCTCGGCCAGCGCATCTCTCTTGATCGCGCGAGCCTTGGGCGGTGAGTCGTTGGAGAAGCACCAGAGTCTAAGTGGCGCGGTCAGCGATGAACGAGACAGCTGTGGATACGCTCGGATGAAGCGAAGCGCATGTGAGGCTGGAGCTTCGCGCGACGCGCGTGCACCGGCCCGGATAGGCGCGTGGACGACTTACTCAAGACCCATGGTTGCAGAAGCGGCGGATGGAAAGGGCGCGCTGTGGGGAGAACAGAGCAACGGAGATGATGCAACTTGGACAGATGAAGAGAGAGGGTGCCGATGATGGAAAATTGGTTAGGGAGGAGATTGAAAGAGGCAGACCGAAGCCAAAGGCAGACAGAGAGGTGAGAGGTAAGAAATGAGAGGTGAGAGGAGGATCCAACGCGACAAGCGCTGGAAGGCGATCCGGGGTCGTCGCTTGGGGACTAGCGCAGCACGGACGCCCGGCCAGTGAGCGCCTGACTCAGCGACATTGGATGGTCATTGAATACTACGAGTAGGACCAAGGTGAGCTCAATCATGGTACGCCAACGACAACCAACACCGCAACCACCGGCAGAATGATCGAGCTGGGCCTCGCTCGCATCACCAGGCTCCTCGCAAACACGCCGCTGCCATGGAAGGCCATACACGTGGCCGGCACCAACGGCAAAGGCTCCATCTGCGCCACGGCCTCGGCCATGCTGCATAGGGCTGGCATATCACACGGCCGCTTCACCTCGCCGCACCTGGTCGATCGCTGGGACTGCATCAACGTCAACGAAGAGCCCGTCACCGAGTCGCTCTTCCGCGAGATTGAGCGCCTGGTGCTGAGCCGCAGCGAGCAGCAGGGCATCCACGCCAGCGAATTCGAAGTGCTGACGGCCACGGCCTTCGAAATTTTCACCCGCGCCGGTATCCATGTTGGCGTCATCGAGACGGGCATGGGCGGCCGTCTCGACGCTACCAACATTCTCCAGAGCCCCTTGGTGACCGTCATTGCCAGAATCGGCCTCGACCACCAGGCGTTTTTGGGCGACACGATTGAAGAGATTGCCGCTGAAAAGGCCGGCATCCTCAAGCCCGGCGTGCCCTGCGTGGTTGCTGGAACCAATCCGCCCTCGGTGCTCCAAGTCATTGCAGACCGCGCAAAGGATATTTCAGCCGGTCCAATCTATCAAGTCGACAGCATGCCCAGCTCAATGCATGTCAACTCGAAATACACCAAGTTCCTCCAGGCGAGGACTTACCAACCCCACGAGCTCCTCAACATTGGCTGCGCCCACAAGGCCACTCTGCTTGCTCTCGAGGCCCTTGGACGCAAGCCTGCCGATGAGCTCAGCCTTTTTTACGGCCTCAAGGACACGGTGCTTCCCGGCCGGTTGCAGAGCATCGACCTAGGACTGCTCACCGGCCGCACTGCCCCCGTGCTGCTGGACGGCGCCCACAACCCAGACTCGGCCCAGGCCCTCGCAACCCGAGTAGACGCGCTCAGACAAAACAGCGGCGCGGGCAGAGTCGTCTGGGTCCTCGCTGTCAGCCGCGGCAAAGACGTGTCCGAAATGTTTCGTCCGCTGCTGAAGGATGGCGACTCGCTCGTGGCCGTCGAGTTTGGCCCCGTGGACGGCATGCCCTGGGTAAGTTCGACGCCCGCCGACGACGTTGTCTCCGCCGCGCGCCAGATTGCAGAGCTCGAACAGGCCGTTGCTGTGGGCGCAAACGTCCACCAGGGTCTCAACGTCGGCGCTCAAATCGCCAATCAGGGGGACGCGCCAATGGTGGTGGCAGGTAGTCTTTACCTCGTTTCTGACGTCATGAAGCTCTTCAGAAACGCGTCGGGCGGCCAAATCAAAGATTCGTAACATCAGACCGGGCTTGACTTTATATTCGTGATGCGCAAAAAAACAAAAAGTGAAGCAGACGGCCACAGCAGGCGTGACTTGATCAAGTCATCTGCCACTGTAGAAGCTAACACCTTCAACCCAATTCGCTAGGGCAGTCGTACGCATGAGTCCGACATTGTAGGATACTCCTACCTCAAGACACCCTCGACCAAAATGTCAAGAAACCGCATTCACATAGCCCGAGCGCTTGTCTGACCAATCTACTCACACCTAGGTACGAGGCCAACGTATCTACCTACCTACGCCCCTCTCATCCCCCTTCTCCCTTTTCCACACGAATCCACTCAAACCCAGGAACGCTCCCCACTCCCAGCCAATCGACGAGTACCTGGCTGCTCCGCAACTCGGACCAATTGTACACCTCAATTCCCAGCAGAGAGGGGCGGGAGAGAACGAAAAATAAAAGTAGGGAGAACCCTCCATTCGCTTCTAGAAGGTCCCCGTATCGGCCTGTCCATCTCATCCTTTGTCTTTGGCGTTCGATGCAATCGCAATCTCTTGGAACCGTCACGGTGTGAGAAAACGACCGGCTCCAGCTCCCCTGAGCGCAGAGCGCAGAATCTAGAACGCAGAATCTAGAACCCAAGAATCTAGCAGCAAGGAAAAAAGGGAGAAAGCGGCAAAAGATAAGAAACGCCAGCGCCTTCTTCACCTACCAACCGACTGCTCGCTCGCCATGACGGTTCCACCCTGTCAATGTTACTACATGACAATTTTCTTCCCTTCCGTGTCCTTTCCGTTCCATTTCCGCTCCTCTTCTCTGCTTTCCGTCCCTTTCCAGGCCTTTCCTTCACTTTCCTTCCCTTGCCGCTCATTGCGCGTGAAAATAAAGCCGTGCCTACCGCACATTCGCCCTAGGTATGTAGTCAGGGCGATGAGCACGGTATTGCGTGGTCGGTAGGCAGACAGGCGCGTATTATTGCCGGCATTGCAGTGCGTTTGCGCGCGATACGACGCTCAGCAGCTGCGGTGGCGACGCGTCAGTAAACGAACAGCCAAACGAGCGTGGCGGGAGGGAGAGGAGGATGTGGTAGGGTGGTGGAGTTAGAAGTTACGGTTAGTTGGAGGTGGAAGCGCAACTGAGTCGAGGAAATCTCGCCAGGGAGGCAGAGGGGTGGATTCATTTGTGCAAGTGGAAACAAACGATCCGGCTAATACATACGACGAATATATCTCATCCTTGACCTGGATCATCCTGCCTGCTGGCGTCGATGGACACATGATGCTGGAGCGGCGACGGTGGTGCGTCTGTTGCTGTTGCTGTTGCTGCTGCTGCTGCTGCTGATGATGATGATGGTTTTGGCAAGCGGCGGTCGGAGTGGCAGCACGAGGCGCAACTGCCCCACCATTTCTCTCGCTTTCGTCACCCTCGTCACCCTCGTGGTTGCGGCTGTCGTGGTAGCCAGAATCGCGGCGGCCGTACTGAGCCGCGGCGGTCTTTTGGCCGCCACCACCACCAGTCGACACGCGCTTGTTGGTCCTGTTTGTGTGCGAGGAGGGCTTCTTGCCCGGCGTTGTCACTCTCCTCTTGCGCGGCGGTGGCTGCTGCTGCGCAAAGTCCGAGTCACTGCTGTGGTTGCCCGAGTCGCTGGTGTCTTCTTCTTCCTCTTCCTCTTCTTCTTCTTCGTCGTCGTCGAGGTTGGCGGCCCCCGAGTTGCGCTTCTTACTCTTGCCCTTGGTCTTGCTTGTAGTCTTGCTCGTGCCCTTGCGCGACGACGCGGCGTTGCCATTGTTGATGTTGATGTTGGCTGCTACTGTTGCCGCTTCTCCTCCAACCTTGGACTTCCTGGATCTCTTCGTGTTGGTAGGTATGGTTGGAGCAGGAACGTGGGCGGAAGGCGACGACGACTTCGGTGCCGCAGTGAGCAGCGCCATGGCGCAGTCGCGGATCGAAGTCGACTCGACTGGTTCGCAGAGCAGATCCATGCGCGAGCCATCCGACGCGACACACCTGGCATCAATCCACTCCCCCAGGCTCAGACCCATCTCGGCCGTGATCTGCTCCGCGAACTTAGCCGCCTGGCCGTTCAGCGGATTGCGCTGCAGACGGGCCAGGAAGCGCGTGTTCTTGATCTCCTCCTTGGGCAGGCGCTTCATGGCCTCCTTCAGACAGAAGCCAAAGTCGGTTCCGCGCCACTCCTCTCTGCGCATCTTGTACTGCGTGATGGGCTGATAGACGTCGGCGCCGAGCACCTTGGTGCGCCGAGGGCCCAGGTTCTTGACCTGCCGTTCGAGTTCGGCGTTTTCGTTCATGAGAGCCGCGAGCTTGAGGCTGACCCACACGATGGCTTGCTTGAGGTGCGACACGGTGATGAGCGGGTTGCTCTCAAGGATCGAGTAGTCCATTTCGGATTCGCGCATGCGCGACGGCCGGATGAGGACGAGGTACATCTTGAGATACTTGAGCGGATCTGTCTGGAGAAGCTCGGCGGGAGGCAGTGGCATTCTTGGGTGAGTCTTGGAGTGCGTGTATGAGATGCGCTCTAGGCCGCCCATTGACATGTTGCTGTGGTTGCTGGACGTCATCTTGTCTATTGCCAGATTGCTCGAACGCGTTGGGATGATCTGATTCTCAGTGTTGGAGCGTTGTGCAGTGGGTTGGTGAGGAGGACGCTGCACTGAAACAGTGGGCGCTGGGAGTCGTTTATCACTGAAGTGTGGCTGTCCAGCGCTGGAGCTTTGTGGCAGTCGCTTTCCTCCTATGGCCACTTTGTGAGTTCGCATAAACTCTTCGTTGCGCGCGATGGCAAAAGCCTTGACATGAATGGTAAAAATCACACGTTCGTTTTCAGTTTCAACCTGTTCATCGTTCAGATAGTCGTACTCAGATAACTGTCGGATATCTTGCAATATGTAGGAGTCCATGACTGAAAACAGACAGTGATTGGAACAGCGTTGGTGATAGAAAAGGGGCGGAGTCTGTTTCGACGCACCTAGAGACGTTGTTTGTGTAGTATGAGCAAGAGGTAATCGGGAAGAACCAAAGGAAGAGTAGCCTGTCTTCACAGAGCCTTTCTGTCGCCGAGAACACCCACACGGATTCTTTTGGGAGCCATGAAGGTACAAGTATCCAGAACGGGGTCAGTTCTCCAAGAGAGAGAACGCCTGTAAAGGCCAGAGTCCAGGAACCCGAGAGATAGCAGATAGAGTTTCGTCTGGTTCTTAATATCGTGTCAAACACATCTTTTGGTCTCCGATTTCAACCCAGATTTCAGTGATAGCGTCGCATCAGCTCGTAGAGTGCAACAGCCAGCGTTGCAAATCAGACATCTCAGTGTCCGAGCTTGACTGACTTGAACACTCGAGAAGATCGAACAGTGGAGAAGACTAGGGTAACGTGAGGAAGCCTATGAAAAACAAAGCGAATTTTGAGCTGTAATTGGACATTCATAGATGGAAAAGGAATTTCTCGTATCAAAATAAAGCACAGTACACGAATAAGCCCTCGACAGGAGCTGTGAAGCAGCTTGTTCCCAACATCGCGTCTTTCAGATAACTCCAGCAAGCCAGCGCGAAGGTGTCGCTTCTCTGACCAGACAGCCAGCCCAGTGACGCCCCACCAAACGCCAGTCATATGCAAATATTACTCGCTATCACATTCCGCAGAATCGCATCATGCGCGTCTTGACGGCCTCCCAGCTGTTCAGCTTGGGGCGAACGTCGAGGTAAAAGTTGAGACTCTTGCCGGGCTTTCCCTCGTCCTTGCCCGAATAAAAGTCAATGACGTACTCGACTTGGGTCCCGCAGCGGTCGACAATCCAGTCATGGCGGTCAAAGGGCGCCTGATAGCCGAGGAGGGTGTTGATGCGAGCTCTCGGGGTCAGCTTTTGCGAGTTGCCGCTAAACGAGACGAGCTTGGGGCCGCCGCAGCTGCTTCAGGTCAGAATTACAGTAACAAACCTAAATTCACGTCATGACGTACGCATCAGAGCCTCGTCCAGCCTCCCACTGCTTAATCTCTTTCCACGCGCGCTCGTTGACGGCGTTGTGGATGGGGACGATTGAGCGCAGGTCCTCGGCTCGCGGGTCGAAACTCTTCCTCTTCATGGCGTTGAAAAACATTTCCTCTGACGGATATATCCAGTTCCCACTCGCCTTGTCTGTGCCGGATTCCTGCTCGTTGTTTGCCGGAGCACCAGCAACTTTGGCTTCGGGAAACGACCGCGGTATCGACGAGATTTCTCTCGCCTGGCTCAGGCCCAATGCCCCGAGCACCTTGGACCCCGGTTTCGACGGTTCCAGGCTTTGATCCATCTTGGAAGAATCGCATCCCGGGTCAGCAGGTTTGGCGGGAGTTGCTGCCGCCGCGGGCACTGGATGCGGCGGTTGGTCGGGGTGCTGTTGTGAAGATCCAGCGGCTTTGGCCTTGGCCATCCAAGCCTCACGACTCTTGTGGTCTACTGGACACACTTGCGCGTCGCCGTCGGCACCCATAGCGATTACGATTGTTGTTGTTGAATCAACAGGTTGGCGGACAAACAAAAAAAAATCTCAATGACACAATAGATGCGGAAATAAGCGGCGGCGCCAAGCTTTGGCCAAAGCGAGATCCTGGACGCCCGCACGCCAGGGTCCCGCCGCCTGCTAGGAGCCGTTGGACTGGCCCCTCGACATAATTATATTGTCCGACTACTGTCAACTTCCATTGCCTCAACACCAACTCCTCCTCCTCCTCCACCACCTCTCGCCCACCACTAACTCACTCGCAATGGCCGATACAATTGTCTACCGGGCGAGCACAACCGCTCCGGTCAACATTGCCGTCATCAAGTATGCCGCATCCCCTTGTGACGAACCACAATGACTAACAACATGCTCTCAGGTACTGGGGAAAACGAGATCCCAAGCTCAACCTGCCCACCAATTCGTCACTCTCTGTCACTCTCTCACAATCCGACTTGCGCACTCACACGACGGCGTCCTGCAGCGGCTCCTACACCGGCCCGGACACACTACTCCTCAACGGCACTCCCCAAGACGTCTCGGGCGCCCGCACGCAAGCCTGCTTTCGCGAACTACGGGCTCTACGCAGCGCCCTCGAAGCCGACGACGCCTCGCTGCCCAAGCTGTCCTCCTTTCCCCTGCGCATCGCCTCGGAGAACAACTTCCCCACGGCGGCTGGGCTGGCGAGCAGCGCTGCGGGCTTCGCCGCCCTGGTGCGCGCCATCGCCGACCTCTACGCGCTGCCAGCGTCGGCGACCGAGTTATCCCGTATCGCGCGCCAAGGATCAGGGTCGGCATGCCGGTCGCTCTTCGGCGGGTACGTGGGCTGGGAGAAGGGAACAGCAATCGACGGGTCCGACAGTCTTGCCTACGAGGTGGCGCCAGCGGACCACTGGCCACAGATGCGGGCGGTGATTCTGGTCGTCAGCGCGGCGAAGAAGGGCGTCAGCAGTACGACGGGCATGCAGGCGACGGTGGCCACATCGAGCCTGTTCCCGGCGCGCGCAAACGAGACGGTGCCGCGCCGCATGCGCGAGATGGAGGACGCTGTCCGCAATAGGGACTTTGAGGCCTTTGGCAGGGTCACCATGAAAGACAGCAACAGCTTCCATGCCACGTGCCTCGATACGGAGCCCCCAATCTTCTACATGAACGACGTGTCACGCGCCGCGGTTCGCGCCGTCGAGTGCATCAACGAAGCCGCTGGGAAGACGATTGCCGCCTACACCTTTGACGCCGGCCCCAACGCCGTCATCTACTACCTGGAGGAGCACGAGAAGCAAGTCGCTGGCGTCTTCAAGGCGCTGCTGGGCGACAAGGACGGCTGGGCCGGCAGCCGCGGCGCGGCGGTGCAGGACAACGTTGAGGGGCTGGCAAAGGTGGACGAAAAGGCGGCCGCAGCGCTCAAGGACGGCGTCAGCAGGGTCATTGTGACGGGCGTCGGCGAGGGCCCCACCAGCGTGGACGAGCACCTGATTGACTCTCTGGGCGAAATTGTCAAGGCATGACCGTCGTTGGCAGACGACCAAAAACAACCAAGATTTCGGATGCCATGTAGCTCTTAGCGGAGGGGCGGCGGATATGTTTTTCTTTCCCCGTCTCCCATTTGTGCAACCCGCCCCTCTTCCCCCCTCAGAAAAAAAAGATCATAACTGGCGCTTTTACCCATATTCAGACACGCTACAGGGCATGTATTGCAAACGACGCAACTCAACGCAAGTCAGAAGGGGGTGTACGACGCGACAGACACGGCTGGCTGGGTTTCTGGCGCTTTGCGAAGAAGAAAAAACTTTTCTTGCCAAAAAAAAAAAAAGAAATTTCAAACAACATGGCTAGTGGATTCAACACAAGGATACGGATTCAACACAAGGATACGGATTCGATTCATCTCGAGCGCTCGAATGGCATGGCGATGCATTTGTCTTGGGGCGCACAAGCCGACGTGTGTGTGACGAAGACAGTTACGGACAGAGGGGCGAAAGAGACGGGACGAGACGCGATGGGTGTGAGAGCGTGGCAAGCCAAGGAGAAATACCAACAACGACGACGACGATGACGATGACGATGACGATGACGATGAGGACGTATCGAAAGAGCCGACACTTGATCCCGCCGCTGGGAGTAGATGCGTGTGACTTGTGTTCAGACTACCTACGTGTACCCCCGTACCTGGCTCCACCGAGCCAGCTTCCGCTCCTTGACCCATCATCGGCCGGCTGTCTCGCTGACTACTGGCCGCTGTCCGTCGTCTACATCTGTGTGTATGTATCATGGACCCATCACGCCAGCCATCATCAGATCAGCCCGGCCCGGCTCTGCCCAGCCCTGCCAGCCCTGCCCACAAACACACGAACCCATGAACCCCCCC
>JAIFKG010001512.1:0-46121 GCA_020351975.1 Phyllosticta ampelicida
CCCCCCCCCCGATCGCCTCTGAGTCCGCCGGCTCCTTCCAGCCCAGCCAACCCCGCTTTTCCAGCCATCCCTCGCTCGCCGGCAGCCTGGAGCCATGAGTGTGAGAAGACAATCAAAGGCCCTTTTCTTCGCTGCAACTGCTCGTCATCGTTGTCGTCGTCGCTTTTGCAACCATGCAACTTGACTTTGGATGACGCAAACGAGGGGGATGGGCAAGGCGACAGCGATGCGAAACTAGCACCTACATCTCTCATCTCTTGCAGCGTCTGCTGGTCAACACCGCTCTCCTCAAAGTCATTCTGCGACGACTGGACGACCCGCTCGATGATATGGCCGAAGATGGCGCCCTGCACTCGTCGTCATTGTCAGCCCTTGCTCAGCTTGGTCGCGACGAATGGAAACAGAGCGCTCCAAGGCAGTATGGGCTTCACTACTGACGGTGATTGTGTTGGACATGATGGCCGACGCTTGGAGCGGCAGGCGACGCTCAAGACGGACGTGTTGGATGGGTAGCGGATTCGCAAACGCAGCCGTGTGAGATGGGTTGCGGCGAGCTGGAGGGCGTTGGCTGGAATGGGAGGGGCCCGACCGACGTCGTCGGCACTCCACCGGTCGCTCTGCTGCTCTGCGCCTTCTGTCTAGTCGCTACTCTGTCTTGCTATCAACAATACGGCTGGCTTCTGGTGTCGTGGTGTCCTGCGACGGCGGTGGTTGCGTCTTTGTCTTTGCTTGCAAGGTAGAGGATGAGTGTTGGCTCGCCGCGTGCGGTCGAGATACGACCCAGTCGCCCTGCCGCTACTCCAACTGCCGACGTTTTCCCGGCAAGGCATTATCGCCCACCTGCTCTTGCGTCTCAACGTTCACTACTAATTCGTAGTGAATGTGATTGTTCTTGGAGTTGCTTTCAATCCCACGGCTCCATATGTTTCTCTCCAACGTACAAGGCACTTCTTGCCATCCTGGCCAAGCTGTTGAGCCGGCAGTTACCTCGGCATCTCTGCGTAGCCCTATTTCTTGTCGTCTCTATGCCTCGCCTGTCATAGCTGACAACCCAGTGAGGCATTAGTCACATAGAATCCTGACTCTGAAGCTTTTTAAGAGAGGACTAAATCGTGCATGCCTTCACAAACTTCTCTCTTCTTCACAAGCTACTCTGGCTCACTCCAGTCAACGCACTTTCGAACAATTCATCCATCAGGTGATGTGAAATATGAACGTACCGTGGTCTATTTCGATTAGAGTCATGACGCAATCACCAGTCCACAGAGCAGTTCGGGATTCGGCAGCAACGCACATGGAGGGTGGAACAGGTAGACGGATTACATGTCCGTTCACAGACAATCACTGAAATGGGAGGAGCTTTGTACGCAGGTTAAATCAATCAACAATCGCACTGCTCTTGTATTGGTACTTCTTTGGACGCTTGGGAGAAAGGTAGGGTAGGTTGTCGCCTGGTGAGGGAGGCTGGTTTGGCATTGTAGAGCAGCTGTGTCAGAGCGCGCGTGGTGGACCCACAACGAGCGCCGAATCAGCAAGACAAAGGCCAGTTGCAGCACCATCCAGTGGAGACTTCCTTGGATGACTCGAAGTTTTGGTCTCGAGACAGAATATTCGACACGACGCGGCAAGAGATGTCGGTGCTGCAAGCCAACAAGCCAACCATCATCTACCAGTCTTATCACCGCCATCGCGTGATGGCGAAGCTTTCACCACCAGCTCAGAAACTCAGTGCGAGAGGGAAGGAAGAACAACCCAAATCAGAAAGGCAAAGAGGTAAGTCGCAAAAGGCCCTTTCGGCCATTGAAAAATTTACATGAACGCAAGGAAAAAGCAGAACCGCCGTAGAGAAGAAACTTCGGGTATATCAGCAAGGGAATTGCGCTCAGTCGGACGAAGCGCAAAGGATCCCCAAGAAGAAGAGAAAAGAAATGGACGAACTGATTAGACGGACGCCTGATTTTGGAAAAAGGAAAGTACTGAAGAACGTGGCCCAGTGGCCAACAAGTTCGAGTGACGTTGGTCGACGCCTGTGCTTTAGTTTGCAGCGGCCGGGCGTGCTGGTTTGCAGTTTGCGGTCGCTGAGACCCACGTTGCAAAAGTTGACTGCGGCTTGGTGTTTATCCAGAAGGTGTCCTGTGGACCGTGGGAGAAGTCCGCGGCCAAAGTTTTCACCATCATTATCTATTACAACATGACTGGAAGCAAGGTGGAGGGGACGTGGTGTGTTTAACGTGGCCTCGTCGGCTTTAGAGACGCTTTCCTGGAACGAGAATGAACAGGAGACAAAGAGCAGCATCGCAAGCTGCAATCATAGTCAGAACCGTGAGTGCGCGGCGACGCAGCATCTTCTTGACAAAAGGTTCGCGAATCTTTCCGAAGTTGCCAAACGTGGTCTCGGAGCGCAACGCAAAGACGAGGATTGGGTCCAGCATGTACTGGTGAGTTGCCAGGGAGTAGACTCCAATGGTGAAGGGCAGAATCAACCAACAGCGAGTGGCGCGAGAGTAATCAAGGAAGATGAGGGTGAAGGCGGCCCAGAATCCACTGAACATGGCCAGCAGGCCAATGATGAGACGGACCATCATGCTCGGGGGAACCAGGTTGCCAAAAGCCTTGGCCTTGAGGAATCCGGGAAAAGCGTCGCGCTCCATGGCCTGGAACACGTAATCCTTGGCGGAATCAAAGACTTCGGGATCGTCGCGGCTCTCGGTCTCAATGTCGTGAATAACTCTGTCGAGGATGCTCTGCGGAAGGATAATCTCGCGCTCAGATCCAGGGAGGAGGTACGTGTAGAGAATCTTCTCGGCAGAAGCGCGAATGTCGGCACGGGTGACGCTGTGTTGCTCGGGAGTAGTTTCGGCGCCGCCGGAAGAATCCTGCATGGGGGAGCCGCTGTGTTGCGATGGCATAAAGCTTGGGCGAGGCATGCTGTGTCCGGAATCTTCGGTGCCGACGCTGTTCTGTGGCGAGTGCCTGATGCCGTCTTCCCTGAGAAAGGCAGAGAGCCGCTGGTCGGGAGTCTTGTCCTTCTCGGTCGAGGGACCGGCTTCAGGAACATTGTCCAGGATGGCTGAAGACCGCTTGCTACCGGACTTTTCCAACTCTGGAGTGCCGAAGAGGTTGGTGCGGCGAAGTTCACGCACGTAGTGGCGGCATAGGGCCATGTGTTGAGAGACATCGAGCCTAGATGCGGGTTAGCCTGCAGAGGCAAATGCGGAAAACGAAAGCTCACCAGAAGTCTAGATAGTCGACGGAGCGTTGTTGGTCGCGCATGTAAATGTAGAAAAAGAAAAGGTCCACTGGCGCCGAGGTCCGCCGAGCCAGGACTTCGTAGAGAGTTGGCAAGCGCTCCCGCGTGAGCTCCGGGCCCGGTGAGGTCGCAGGCGTAGACATGGTGAAGCGTCGTTCGTAGACAATCCAAGGGTCTCGGTGCACGCAGGAAACGTCAAACGTGCAGTGCCGAGCGCTCCTTGTCAACGTCGACGGGCAAGATGGAGAGGCGTTGGTGCTGGGCGGGGCGCCCTCTGGGTGACACTGACGACGGCTCTTTGAAGAGCCAGTGGGATTGTGAAGGAGAGCAAGCTAGCAGAGTACCGTTTGGGCGGCAGAGGCGCAGTGCGCAGCGAGATGGGCGAAATGAGGAGGTGGAGCACAGAACGATTTACGGTCGTGGCTGTTTGGCGATGGGACTGCCTTCGGCTCGGAGAAGTTGCGAAGCTGATCGCACAGCGATCGAAAGGGCCAGCGACGGCTTGGTAAAAATTGGTGGGCGCCAAGAGTCGTGTAAGGGTGGAGGAGAAGTGAAGAGAGGGAGAGACGGGTGGATGTGGATGTGGATGTGGATGTAGATGAGAAGAGCATGCCAGGGCTCTGGCTGCGGCTGGTACCTAGGTACGGAGTATCGACCGTGTTATTCGTTGTTCCGGGCCGACCCAATCAGCGTCGTGCAGCCCCTGGCTCCCCAGCCAGCCAACCTGCAAGCCTCCGCCGCTCATCTCCCCCCCCGAGGCCGTTATCGAATCACCGTCGTCGCCCGTATGCAAAGACTGACTTCATCTCGTGGTTGCCACGATGCTTCGATGCTTCCAAAATTCGTGCCACCCCGTCTTCTCGTCCACATCACAGCTTCGTTCCCTCTCATTGCGATCCTCGCGCACGACCTCTGCATCAGCTGTCTAGCCGCTGCTCTCCCGCCCTTACGACATCATCCCCCGACAACACGGTACACGGGGACCACCTCTCCCAAGATCTTAAATCAGACTTTTCTCTCGTGGACGTGATCAATATTGACCAGCACAATAACAACATCAACAACAGCAACAACAACAACAACCACAACCACAACTGCTACTGTTCCTGCTTCTGCTGCTACTACGCGAATCCATCCAATGTGCCAGCTGCTGTGTCTGCAGCGCGGTGCTACCTCGCTGATGCATGTGGAAACCCCTGCCATCCGTCCGACCTTTGATCTCATTGACCATGCAGTATTTGCCCATGTCTGTGTCTTGCAAACGTCACCAGCTCATCGACCATCCCGCCTGATTTGAAACAGCGAGAATGGACCATCGCCCAATCGTTGTCCCAGAGCCTTTCCAAGCCGTTACTCTAACAAAAACTGTACACCCAGCTTTCCTTGTTCAACAAAGCATATCTTTTGAATCACGTTGCGAAAATACAAACCTTTGAGCAACATTGCGCTGCGCATCTTGGATATTCGCATAGATAAAAAAACTCACATGCGGCCTCCTCCTCCTCCTCAGAGGAAATGGTCCTGCATGAGCTTGAAGAGTTCCTTCAGCTCGCAAGTTTTCACCAAAGCATTCTTGCCCTTTCGAAGCATCGGTGCTGCGTCCTCTGGAGCAGTATTCGTGTTTTCAAGAGTGCCCTTTGTCGCCAAGCTCCACCACGAGCCCAACTCGTCGACTCTGGGCTGGTTCCACGGCTGCAGCGCAATCGTTTCCCCTGCGTTCATCTCTCTCTCGCCAATGGACAGGATGAAGTTGTAGCCCTTTTGCCTCGCGAGCGTGGCCTTCTTCCCGATTGAATTATTTGACGAATCCAAGTCAATACGCAATCGAGGTCTGAGAATCTTGTTTGGCCTCAGCTCTCCAGCAAGCGCCGAGTTGTGTACGTCTGCCAGGCTTGAGCACAATCCCTGGGCATACTTCACGACCTGGGGATTGTCCGACAGGGTCAGAATGATGGCAGGATTAGGGGATAGCCAGAAGGGATATTTTCCGTTGTAATGCTCGATCAGCAACGCCATGAAGCGCTCCAGACTGCCCAGTATCGCGCGGTGGATGACGACAGGAATTACGGGCCCTGTCTCGCCAGCCGCGACAGCCTCCAAGTAATCTGAACCTTCGACGATACCTTGTCGCTCAAATTCAGGGGCAGGAGCCGAATAAGATAGGTTGAAGCGCTGTGGCAACTGAAAGTCCAGTTGTATAGTTGCAGTCTGGTGCTCCTTCCCATCACTGTCCTGCAGGATAATGTCGATTTTTGGTCCGTAAAATGCACCGTCACCGGGGTTTACTTCCCAGGGCTGACCGCTGGCATCCAATGCTGCCTTGAGTTGATTCTCAGCGCGCTCCCACTCCTCTGCTGTTCCAATATGCTCTTCCGGACGTGTAGACAAGACCAACTTGTACGGCCCGAGGCCAAATGTTTTATACACCATCCCTATGAAATCGAGCGAGCTTTTTATTTCGGATTGGATTTGAGAAGGGCGGCAAAAGACATGGCCGTCGTCCTGGTGGAAACGACGCACGCGGGTCAAGCCACTGAGCGCGCCTGAGAGTTCGTTGCGGTGGAGGGCACTGAAGTCGGCATAGCGAACGGGCAACTCCTTGTAACTGTGCTGCTCGCTTCCAAAAAGAAGACAGTGACCTGGGCAGTTCATGGGCTTAAGGCCAAACTCTTCGTCTTCGCCCACTTCGGCGTCCTCGGTTTTGCCAGTCGCACCCCGACCCTGTACCGAATACATGTCCTTCGCGTACTTGTCCCAGTGACCCGACTTTTCCCACAGAGATTTCTTGTAAATGTTGGGAGTCATGACTTCGTCAAAGCCAAACTGTGCGTACTGGGCCCGCAGGAAGTTTGTGAGCTTGTTGAACATGTCGGTGCCACGAGGCAGGAATAGCGGCGAGCCCGGACTGTACGGGGAATGCGTAAGTAGCTTTTGCGCTTGTCCCAGCTCGCGGTGATCGGGTTTGGACAATTGGTCGGCGGTCGACTTTCGCGGCGCCGCCTTGGACGCTTCTGGGGCAGTTGAGGAGCATTTGCGAGATAATATGGCTGGACGCGAGACCAGTGGCTGCCAATGATATCTGCAATAGCGAGATGCGTGTGACAGGCTGAGAGGATGTCGTCTGGACGGCATCGTGGAGCGATGGTAGACACAGGGTTTTAATGCAGGGTTGGCATTTTGATGCCGGGTCGCGTTCGACGCGATTGGACGGACCCGCGCCGCGCTGTGGCGTGTGACGTTAGCGGTGACTCTCGAGTCTCGACGTCAACCTAACATGAGTGAAACCTTGCGACTTTCTGGCTTGCGCAGATTTCGCATCTACCCATCGTTCACCTGCAACGTGTCTGACAGAGTCGCTTCATTCTTACCTCTCTTGCTTGATCCTGCCGACGCTCAGCCACCAGCCACTAGCATATGAGCTAGCTTCCCTGCCGGGAAGTCTACACTGCAATCACAACGCGCGCATACAACAGCAGCGAACCATATCAGCATTTCTCAAGGCGGACAGATGCGGATGATGGAAACGGACGAGGTGCGACACAAAGAGCTTGGAGATTCTTGGAGAACCGTGGAGTCTTCCCACTACGACGACCTGGACCGCTCATCGAGTCCTGGCGACGAGTTGCCGGGCAGGACAAAGACCAAACAGAACAAAAGGCGCCGCGCGAACAAACTCAGTCAAAGCTGGGTCGGTGTGTCTCCAGAGAGTAGCGTTTTGTCATTACCTGCTGTGCCAATCTCCCGACGAACAAGGCAATCGACTCACCGCGCAGACTTTGGAGAACCTCAACTCGTCATGCCCTCCCCAGAAGGATCCTTTATACATTCACCAATAGAAAACCGCCCAAGGCGGCGCGCGTCGCGTCATGTCGATGATGATGGTGTTGATGAAGGTTTCCCAATGAAAATTCCAACGACGAGAAGGAGCAGGCCGCTCGTCAGAGTCTCGAGGCGATCCGGGCCTCCAGAAGAGCCTATTACCATCCTTGCGCCTCTGGACTGGCTATGGCAGAATTTCATACACCCCATATTACGACTGCTTCTCTCAGTATTCGTTCCCACACTTTACTTCCTTAAACCCATCCTCTCTATCATGCTCGCTGTCGTTATACTGTACGCTGGCGGCCGAGCGCTGTTCGACAGCTACTTCCAAACCTCCCTTGGTTCCTACGTCGCTCCTCTAACCACAGTATTCTCTTCTATATGCTATCTCCCAGGCGTGACGCTGCTGCAGCTACCCATATGTGGGCCGTCTTTCCCCAAAACGGCGAAGCCAGCCGAATTCGACGACCTTGTGAGCGTGCAGTCATCATTCGACGACATTCTCACGGCTGCGATCCGATCAGCCGGTCTGCCGGCAGAGATGAAGCGCAGCGAAAACGCCATCCGCGACCTGCGGACCGTCGTCAAGTACTCGGTGCTCCCGTCACGCAACGAGCTGAACTTCGAGTTCGACAGCTTCGTCAACGCGGCGAGCCGCGCGTCGCGCGAGCTGCAAATTTTCAACTCCAACATTGGCAAGGCCGTCGACCGCATTCTGTCCGTCAACAAGTGGACGCTGCAGACGATCGAGCACGTCGTCGAGGCCGAGGCCGCCCAAGGTGCCATCCCGCGATTCCTCTCGCACACCCCCATCATCTCGACGGTGCTCTCCCCCATCCTGGGCCAACGCTCCACAGACGCCGTGCACCGCCTGCTCCTCGAGCAATACACGCGGCACACGTCCGTCATCGAGTCGCAAATCGCCATGCTCATCGGCCAGGCACAGTCGCTGCTCGCACTGCTAGACGATCTGGACGCAAATTTGGACCGCATCCACGACGTGACGGCCCGCGATGAGCTGACGGCGCGTGCCACGCGTGACGAGTTACTCCGCGACATCTGGACGATTGTGGGGGGCCGCCGCGCCGACCGCGAGCGCAACGCCAAGCAGCTCGAGCTCCTCTCGAGCGTATCGCGCTACCGTCGATCCGCGCGCGCTCACGTCGCTGCCGTTATCCTCAAGCTGCAGGCCATTGGATCGGAGCTCGAGTCGCTCCGCGAGCGCGTCGCCGCTCCAGAGATGGCAGCTGGCGTGGGTGCTGGAGACGCGGATGACCTATTTGATTCCGCCCTCGGCATTGATGGCAAGGGCGCTGCTGCGTTGTCGATTACCCTCCACATTGAAAACATCCAACGCGGCGTTGAAAGGTTAGAGCGGCAGCGCAGGGAGCATGGCGAGGAGTCGATCCGCGCGATCGATCGCGTGCATGGCGGAGCCGCCGCGTCGGTGGATGATGGGCACTTGATTGGGGACAATAGGGGGTAGATTGCTTGGCAGGTTGTCTGTCTGGTGGGCTGGCTGGCATGCAGCGCTGGATTCGGATTGATCCTCGGCCAGTGGGTTTCCTGTGGGCCCGGCGACTTGGAGATTTGGTTCAAGGTTCTGTCGTTTGGGCGGCGTAGTCCGCAAGGCAAGGCGAGCTACAGCGTATGCATGGTATGATTTCACGACGTCACGATGTGTGGCTAGGTGGGTACTGTTACCTAGTTGGGGAGGAGATCCCGGGCTTGGGACGGGACATTACAACTTCTCCTTCGCCCTATTATTGATGTGCATCTAATCAATTATCACGGGAGCAAGCGGGTTGGGGGGGGATCGATTGGACGAATCAATCTGCTACATGGTCGCTCGAACAGTCTCATCCTTTCTTAGAGACAAGGGATACCTATCCAATCCACCCCTGATTAAGTATAACAGTTGATGACTCGCTAGGGAATTTTTGATTCAAGGCGGGCTCTACATCAATTGCGACGAAAAAGTGTAGACTCAGAAGGTTATGCAAGAAAGGGGTTAAGGTTAAGGTTTGTCCCTTCCAACACGTACATCGGCCACGTGCGGAGACTTCGTTTGGCTAATATCCACGTCCAATTCTCTTCTTTTTTGGCTCATTCCCAACCTGCAATCCAACACATGCCGACTCGGCACCGAAGCATGATTGGTCTATGTAACCATCTCAAAGAAAAGCTCTCCACATTACATCCTTTTTTCTCTCTCTCAAATCAGTGGCGAAACGCTCATACTCATTACAAGCTCTGTTTTCCCCTCGTCTCAATGGGTAGCAAAAGCATGGCCACAAAGGCAGCTATGAACAAGCCACCACTGGCATAGATCGGCGCCTTGGGATCCGTGTGGCCCGCATTCACAGCAACGATGGGCGCGCAAAGTCCGGCGATGCGGTTGAGGAAACTGGCAATGCCGGTGCCGGTGCCGCGGTTGGGGGCGGGGAAGACCTCGGGGGTGTACGCGTACAGCACGCCGTACATGATGTTCTGGAAGAAGGCCTCGAGACTCGAAAAGATGAGCTGGTAGTTGGAGTCGGTATTGAGCGTGAAAAGAAACAGGAAGATGCCGGACAGCAGCGTCGAGATGGCCATGGTGCCCTTGCGTCCAATGTACTTGATGTCGACGGTGTAGCAGCCGACGATGGAGCCAGGCACGCCCACGATGGACGTGATCAGGTAGTTGCGGTATACGGTGTAGGTTGACGTTGACGAGCCTGTCCCGGAGTTGGCGAGATATTGCGGGAGGAACGCGTTGAAAAGCGGGTATCCCATGCCGATGGTAGCCCACATGAACCAGATCAGCAGCGTCGTGATGGCGAGGCGCTTGCCATTGAACAAAGGTTTGATGCGCGCGCTCGAGAAATTGGAAAGGTTGCGCTGGATGATTTCGCACGTCGAAAGCGTCGGCTTGTCGACGACTTCTGGGTCGCCGCCGATGTCGTTGAGGATTTCCTCTGTCAGCCAGGTCTGAGACCCATTCTTGAACGCGATGCCGTGGACGACTGCAACGGCTTCTGCTTGCCTGCCTCGCGAGAGCAGAAACTTCGGAGACTCAAAAAGGTGAAAGAGGAAGAACCGCGAGACGAACATGAGAATCGTGATCGCGCCGCAGGTGAGGATGAGATAGCGCCATCCCCAATTGTCGTCCTTGGAGCATACAGTGGCGTCGTCGGCGCAGGAGTAGTTAGGGATGAAGCCCCAGGCAACTGAGCAATGTTAAACTATGTCTCTCTTTAGGCCGCAGCGCACCGATTGGTCCTGATTCGGGGTATACTTACTCAAAGAGGCAATCACTTGTCCGACAGGCCACCATACGCTCAACAACGTCAGTAAATTCCCGCTCGCAAATGGAAGGAATTCGAGGAACAACGCGCCGTCGACTGGCAAGTTGCCACCGACTCCCATTCCCAAGCAGCAGAACAGAGCACACGTGCCGATCCAGTTCGGACCGCCGCCTGCAGCGAGACCGAATACGCCGGCAATGAACAGAGTTGCGTTGAAAGCCAGACGACGCCCAACCACGTCAGACATGATTCCCCAAAAGCTGGCCCCCAGACAGAGGCCAAGGAAGAGCGACAGGGTCGTATAGCGAATCTGTTCGCTATCGACGCCAAACTCCGGGCTGAGTTTGGTGAGAGTTAGAGCGACACCCTGGCCGATCGTTAGCTCGAACCAAAATCGAAGATAAGCGCTATTCCTTGGGCAACGCACCTGCAGCCATAAACTGTTCGCGCAGGCGACGCGTTAGCTACACGGATTCTTTGACAATGCTTCGAGACGGACGGTGCCTTACTTGTCAGCGAGCCAGCCGAAGCCACACAGAACGAACAGCTCCCATTGGTAGCGACCCATGCCAATGTCTTGGATGGCCTTATTTATGACCTTGGACTTTCCTAGTTCCCGTTAGACCTGAATGGCGCATCTCCACGTGGGGCCAAAATGGAAAGGGAGGGAGCGCGGGCTCTAAAAAGTGACCTACGGTCGTACGGGGTGTTCACGCCGCCAGCGGCTTCGTCGCCATCAATCTCAGCGCGGAGGGACTCGATGGTGGTGCCGTGCGACCAGTCACTGCCGTCCTCGGATTTCCTCCTTGCTTCATGGGTGATGTGCGTCACAGACGAACGACGATGCGGAGCTTGGCCTAGGGGCACGAGGACGCCGGGAAACTCAGACACATCGTGCTTTTGGAAGGGGTTGATAATGTACCGCATGGCTGGAGGTATCGAAGCTGCTTTGGGGCTCTCTTCGGCGATGGTAGGCGCGTAGGGAGAGGAGAAGAGGATAAGCTGTCGCGTGAGGCCGTGGGTAGGTATCCCGTCAATAGGTGCAGATTTGAGTGTTTGTCCCAGTCGAGTGTGTATTCAGCATAGCAGAACCGGACTTCGGGTCACACAGATGGCAGCGGGTTCGAGGAGTAGGAGGAGGAGACGTTGATTGTATCTGAGACGGCGACTGAGGTGGCAGCATAGCAGCGAGTGGGCTGGGGTTAAATTTAAGATAGCAGAGGTCAACAGTATGCGGGGTGAGCCCGGAACGGCATGCTAAGTGCAATTGGACGAGGACGGCTGGCTGGCCTTCTCGGGAGCTTGGGCTTCGGTGTTGGTGCATTCCATCTGTACGGGTGAGAGCGACGCGTGCGATAAGACAGGTACCTAAATAGGGCTGGCCGCCTGCGCTGCAACCCTGTCATTGTTAAATGCCAACAGTTCAGCTGTAATCGGTTGTATCTGTCTGTGTCTCTTGTACTATACTCACCGTCTGTCGTGCTCGATGCCATAGCCCAAAGGCCCTTTCCCCAGAGTCAAGAGTCAGTCGGGGGAGGCCTCATTGGGGGTGAATCGACATGAACCCAGGACTGGGAGCTTCCTGGTTAGCTTTCGTCCGCGCCCAACTCCCACCGCCCAGAGACCATGCCCATACGGATAGATCTTTGTAATTTGACCAACTTGTCGGCAGGGATGTAAACAAATCAAACCTTTAGGTTTAGCTTCATAGAGTGTTGAACTAGCCGATTCTTGATGGCAGAGTAGCAGGAGTCGATTCTGATGTCTGCCGACTGGTTAGCCAACTTGCAGAGATTCTAGGCGACTCTTTACCGTGAAAGCCCTCTTCAACCACGTGCTTCTCGCCTCAAACGATCCATGGGCTCACTGCTGGTGGCTGAAGTCTTCTGCCGTCTCCAAGTCAGCGGCAGATCGCCCGTTGGCATACATGACGTCACTGCGGCTATAGTTTGTTTCAATCAGTCAGCACTCTCATTAGAAGACCAAAAAGAAAAAGTCTTGGAGGAGAAAATATTGATCCTGACTGGCCCTACCTACTCCACCTCAAACCACGCCTCACAAGCCCTTAGGCGATTCTCTCCAGACGGCAACCACAGAGCGCCATCGTATAACAATTCGTTGCGGCAAACGTGCCTGGTTTGGCACCGGCGAAACCGTACCCGCCTGAGAATACGAACGAGACCGCCAAAATGGACAGGGAAAATTTTCGACTGTCCGATCAATTCAAACCTTACCACCAACCAGTGCCTTCTTTTGCCGGAGGTGTTTCTCTTAGGGATAGGCCGACTATCTAAATATCTTGGTCTTTCCAATCAACTTACACAATCGCTTCTTGGCTCTCGGCATGTGTGTGTGCGACTCTTTGCCGGGACTTGGGGGCTCGATGCTGCGAGTGTGACTTGGACCGCGAAAACACATCATTGCTCTCTCCAGTCTTTGAGTGAATAGGTGGATGTCGAGGTACAGCATGATGGCGCACAGTATGATGACGACGACAGTTAACCTCCATCAACTCAAAATCATTTTTCCTTTGCACTGCATCACCTGATCCCAAGGCAACTCCATAGCACGGCCATCGACAACCAACAATATGAAGACGGCGCCATCACCGTCACCTTCCCTCCCACATCAAGGTTCAACATCAAATCAGCTCCATGTTCCTCGAGCCTGGCTCTCGACTCTTCAAGCCTCACCTCGCGGCCAACCCGCGCACTTCGTGCTCCAAACACTGTTGTTTTCATTTTTGCTTGTGGAAAATTCTGTCTTTTCTTTTAACCCTTCTCATGTCATCCTCCACCACCGAATTCCTGGGATCTAAAAAAACTATGCCGGAATTAGTCTGTGCCGGACCAGTGTGTACAACACATGAATGTGGCTGGGTGGCCGGCTGTCCGCTTCTCGCGTCTCATGTCACCTCGTTGGAGGATTTTTCCATGCTGCTGCATTATACAAATAGAGCAGTGAATGCTACGCGTCTGCCCATTCTACCACTTGCGTCTCCCAACCCTTTACTAGCATACGAAGATCTCCCCCAAACCCTAACCTATACTCCAATAAGTTGACAGCTTTTGCCCCAATCACCACAAATACGGACAGACGACAACCAAGTCTACAGCTCCTCTCTCGGCGAGCATAACGGCAACGGAGCGCCACCGCTGGGCGCACTCCCCTTCTTGCGGCCTTGCGTCAAGATGCCAAAGCGCAGGAAGACTTCGGAGCAGGTAACAAATATGGACAGAACGATGAGGACGATGATGATCCATGTTATGCCTGTGTAGAGACGATGGGGTCAGCAAGGAAGAGCGACTCCATAACGAAGTCGATGGCCTGAGGGTGTGGTCATGTGTAATGGGGACAGGAAAACTTACGCGTCATCTTCTTATCCGCAATCGAGTCGCTGAGTATTTCAGCCAGGTCGAGGAAGACGCGACAACGCTCGTTGAGGACTTGGATGCGCGGTTTGATTTCCAGGTACTCGCGCACCGCCGCGTAGAGTGGATGCAGGGTGGGCTCTGAGTCCCAGAAGAAGTTCGGCACGTCGAGCATGTTTGATGCTGTATTTTGTGAGGTCAGAATGATACCTCTGGACATCATCTCGTCTTGGGAAATGTCAGGCGGAACTTACATAGGTTGACGTCGACTCTACTACTGAAGAGCCGGCCGAGAATCTTTACCACGTCTTCTCTCTTCATTCCGAGCTTGCCTGTCAGTGCTAGTCGCCGCGGCACATACTGTGCTTCCAGCATGATGTGCGCCATTCTCTCCTCGAAGAAGCATAGCTTCGTGCTTTGCGCGATAGCATGGCTAATTGCCAGCTTGATCATGTGATCGCTGCTTCGCAGTGTAATCATGTCATTATAGACACGAGGCCGAGGAATATTGGGGTTGTACTCGAAATGAAACTCTTCGGTCTCAAAGTCCTCCTCGCGCTGCGGCCGCGTGACGAGCGGGATGTGATTGATGGACTGCGAAAAGGTCAAATCGGCAAGAATATCCTTCTCTTGGCGTTCTGTAAAGTTCCAAAAGACGACAACGCCATAGCTGAAGACGAACATCTCGCCGAAACTGAGGGGATTCGGGGCCAGCGGCGGCGGCGACATGGAACGATGCGACGCCGCACCTTCATGTTGCGGCGACTGCACTGGGCTTTCGTGCGGAATCATCTTGCCGTTACGGTTGGGGCTCTGGGTCGGACTTGCGTCTCCATCTTCGTGCGCGCGGACGCCATAGCTTTCGCTCTCTCCAAAGTATCCCTCGTGGTACTCTCTTCGCTCGTTCCTCTCAATCTCTTCGTCCAACACACTCTTGCCTCCTGGACTCTTCAACACCGGACTGCTCCTCACCCGGTAACCATCACTACCTCCCAGTAAGGGCAAATGGTACACTGTGTACAGACAATCGTCGTACAGCTTCGTCCTCGCGCCATGCTGATCGCGGACAAAGTCCGCCGTTGCCCTCATCTTGTAGCTCTGCGCGGTGCAATACGCCGTAACTCTCGCCAGTTTCTCTGCACGCCTCGCCTTAGGTAGTCGCTCCGCATATGACTTTTCCCTGACGCCCTGCTGCGCGCTCCGCAGCCGCTCCAGTGTTGCGTCGTCGGGCGGGCCCGCTCCATCTTCCTCATCACCAAACCCCAACAAATCTTCATCTTCGACCGGGTCGTCAGCTTCAGGAAGTAGGACTAGCTTCTCCGATAATTTGCTGCTGCGGCTGGGCAGATACTGCGGCGCCATGCGCCCACTGAGCTTCGGGTCTAAAGGGTGCTTGCCAGACGGCGTGCGGTTGTGTGCTGGACGCTGGGCAGCGCTGCCTGACCCAAAGCTGCCTATGGGTGGCCCACGGCGTTGCCCTGACGGTATCTCGGATACATATTGGAGAACATTGTCGACGGAGATGATATTGGTGCCGGTTCGTTGAGGTGGTGCTGGTCGATGGGGAGCGGCGCGTAGTTGGTCACGAGCGTCCGTGACCTGCATTGGAACATTTTAATTAGTCGAGTTTCTCTTGAAATAGAGTCTGAATCATGCAAGCGATCGCGGAGGGATGGATGGGTCAGAGTGCTCTGCCATGAAGTTCGGGCGGGGAGGAGTACCAAGACTGTTGGACCGCGTTTAGATTTTCCGGCGCCTGTTGATGCCATGGTGGCTCTTCTCCAATTATACTGTGCTGAAGCGGAGCGGCCCCGAGACGAGGGAGGATGAGCCAGAGTGGACGAAGGTTTGTTAACGGCCGCAGTTTGGTGGAGGTGGAGTGGTGAGTCTGCGAAGGACGTCATCGTTCGGGCCATGCGCAGATCCCGAAGAAGCTTAGCTGTCTCAGGTGGCACTTAACAAAGCATTTGGTCCAACATAGTCATTTCTCTAATAATTGGCACTGGACAATATTCAAGCCGAGATGCTCATTATTCCCAGTCCTAGCGAATCAGTTTTGTCAAGGACCGACGCGCATGTGAAACTCAGCAGCTCTACATTTGCCCGTTGCGGATGTTGGGGGCATGAACCTTGTCTTTGCTGCAAGTCTCTGTTCGCAAGACCAGGCAAATACCGACGTTCTACAGCGAATGGAGTAACTCGAATTGAATTAGGGTCACCTCTTAAAAGAATTGTTTATGCCGTCCAACAGTTAAATGTCTCGGGGCCGCCTCGTGAAACCTGAACAATGAGGGTCTCGTCTCGACCCATACCAATATTCAGCTGAATCAACTAGAACTAGCTAATGCACAACATTTTCCGGCAGAGTATAGACAACGGGTATCACAAACAGCAATATAGCACGCCATACCAACGCCCAGGAAGCCCAAACACTCTCACTTGCCCACATCACTACTTGTGCACAACCAACACATCCCCAAACCCCTTCTTCATCTTCGCCAGCACTTCTCTCTCGCCCATGCCGAGCTCAGTGCAGACCTCGTCAAAGCAGTGCAGCCCATCCAGATAACGGGAAAGCGGCAACTCTCTGCCCAACGCCGTGCGGCCCGTCCCCGCTGTCGTGGCCCCCGCGGCGGCCCCGACGCCACTGGGCGCACCCACCGTGTCCTCGGCCTCGGACTCTTCGACCGTTGCGGCTGCGTGCGATGAGTGGAAGCCATTGTGACCACGCCAGCGCGCACCGTGCAGGTGGTCGTGGCCATCGTAGGAAGCCGTTGTGCCGGCGAGCGCGCCCGCGCTGGTCGTGATGGCGTACTTGTGGATGCGGTACAGGAAACCTTTAATTACTCCAAATGTGATGAGACGACGGACGTCAATGTGGGTCAGTGTTGTGGCATTCTCTAGAACCCACGAGCGTAGCGTGACACCCTGGCGCAGCGAAGAATAAAGTTGAATCAGTGTGTCGTGGGTGACGGTGGGTTGATTAGGCGCGAGGACAAGATTTGCAGTTAGGCCAGTAATGTTGGTGACGTGTGTGCCACTTGTGGAAGAGCGATTGGGGCGATTGTAGGGGGGAGAGGAGTGCTGCGAGGGGCTACCAATGGCGGTTGTAGCCGTATTACTTCCAATGCTGATCTTGGGAGAGTGTCCTGTCTCCTTTTTGGTCTCCCCTTGCGCAACGTCTCCAATCGAGGCATCCAGGAAGCGTGGGATGCGAACGTACTGCGCGCACTCTCGGAGAGCAGCTTCGTCCGTAAAAAAGTGAGATATGAGGGGCGTCGATGCATACGTGGCACCGAACTGAAAAATGTCAAGTAGAACGACCGTGTCGTAATACAGCAAATGTTGAATTGCCTTGCGTGTGAGGCCAAGGTCCGTGTCCGCAAGTTGTGCGATACTGGCAACTGAGTTGATACCATCGATGAATGGCAGTATCCGAGTTAGGGTCAGATCCGAAGACAGGGTCGTGCAGCGGTTGGTTTTGGCGGATGGCGAAGTGTACATTTCCAGGTCAATCGTTAGCAGCGGCACATGCCAGGCGTGTACGGGGGCCGGAGGCACTTTCGTGGGGAACAGCTTCAGGTTGATTGTATTAGAATCATCTATAATCTCGTCAGTGGACTGTAACAAATCATCATCAAAAACCTACCAATCGGGATCATGCACTCGCAGTAGTTGTTCAAGTCCTCCAAAATCATCTCGCAGAGCGCATAGACCTTGCTCACGGCACTCTCCTCGACGAGACCATCATCCTCTTCCACGTCGACTACTTCTTCCTTCTCAGCATCTGACTCATCCAACTTCAAGCCCTCGAGCCCCAGGGATTGGACCGACTCGCTGTCACCGCCCCTGCCGCTACTCAGGCTCTCAACCTCTCGAATCTTGTCCAAAACACTGGGGCCTTTGGCCAACATTCCAGCCAACGGACCGCCCCCAGTGGCGCCCAGCGCCAAGCGCATTTCCAAGTCAGCCTGCTCCTGCTCCTCGACGCTGAGGAAGCCGCTCTGCTCCTCGAGGTTGCGCAGCAGGCGACCCAGCTTGCGCACGACGCTCGCATAGCTGTTCCAGTCCAGTAGCTCCTCCTCGACCACAAAGGCAAGATTGAAGATGAATTGGTTGCGGTCGTAACGCCCGTCGTAGTTATTGATGCACACCGGGTATCCGATGACGCGGTAGTGGTTGACGCAGACCGTCACCAGACGGTCGCAAAAGTCCTGCCTAGGGATAACGTATTCTGAGATGGATGCAAAGTCGAAGAGGGGCGTCGTTTGTGCGAATAGGGGCGTCGTTTGTGCGCATGGCGCCGAAGTGGGCGTGATTGAGCCGGGTGGGACTTGATGGAGGACGCGTGAGCCTGGTGGTGGTTAGTACAGCATTGGCTGATTAGACGAGGAAGCGGTACCTTTCGCGGGATGGAAGCGCGTATAGAAGATAGCTTTTATCATGGCTGAGGGCTAATAGCAGCTGCATGTGCTGGCCGACGAGCTGGATATTGCGCACTGAGTCTACATCAAGGTTAGTGTTGAACGCGAAACGGCAACCAGCAGTTCGCAGGGCTCACTGTACCGAGCACCTAGTCCGCATCTCCATGGTCCGTGCACGCAGAGCTCCCCCGTCTAGGAGTAGGTAGATAGCTAGTGCCTTGATCCTCACTGGCTCACGGGATTCGTAAACAGGGTCTTCAATTCATGTCAAGCATCCCTGTTCAGCTATTGGCGCCACCAAGAGCGTACCGTACAAAGGCAAATTGTTCGCGTTGAGATTTGGTTTTTCATCGCTCCAACCAACAAACCAATCATCCCCACGCTTTCTCTTTCTTCCGCTTTTCTCGAGGATCGAATCCACATAAGAGTATGGCGTCCCAGCACAAAGCCAGAAGAATCCCTCTGCCAATGACGAGGAGATTCTTCGACCTTCAGCTAATTCTTTTACCTGTCCTTCTTGGGGGTCTCGTCAGAGCCACCAGCCGCGTCGCCAAGCCTGTTGTACTCGCGCGACAGACCCTCAGCCTGCTTCTTCAAGTGCTCAATGTCACGGTCCTTGGCCTTGAGCTGCTCCTTCAGCTTGGCGACCTCACCGGGCTCAGAAGGGTCACCGAGGGCGTTGACGCTCTTCTTACCGCCCTTGGCCGACGAGTCGCCCCTGAGATGCTTGACCTCCTCCTCGAGGCGGAGCTGGTCCAGGATCATGACGTACGTGCGGTTCAAGATCAGCGACAGGAAAAGCGTGAAGCCGCAGAGGTACATGTTGCGCTGCGAGTAGAACTTGCGCGCTTGAACTTCCATGCGTTCAGAACCACCGAGAACAGCGGCACTGCTACAGTATCAGCAGATGCACTTTGATATCAATGTGGCAAATTAATCTGGACTTACCCTCCGCGTATCTCAGACTTGGACGCGGCAGCAAGCTCGAGCTGCACACGGTAGACGCGGTTGACGCTGTCAATGAAAAGAATGGTGATGAAGATGAAGGTTATCTAGTCCTCGGTCAACAAACCGTTTCCGAGTTTTGGTTTCCTCAACCAACCTTCATGCCATATTGGACCTTCGCAACAAGCGGACTCTCCGAGATGAAGGTGAACAACCGACGGCGGAAGGTAAAGGGCAGCGGGAAGATGAGAGTGCCGAAGATGACCATCTCCAGCATCAGGAGGAAGAAGACCTGCGAGGAAGACCCATTAGCTCAGAGAACAGCATGGTCGCGTGTAGCGGGGCGGCGCGTGATGCAAGTCGTCTCTGAGCCATCAAGACGCTGTCATCCATGATCGAGACTCGACAACAGCGGCTGCAAGCAAGACAAGACACGTTCGACCCAATGGCGACGCTGAGCTTGCACACGATGCGGGCGCTCCGCTCCAAAGGCTTACCAAGCTATAGTAGAGTGTCATGGTCGATAGCTACGACGAGGGGTCGCTGGCGTGATGTGTGAGAAGGTAGCTCTGCGGCGGATAAGTGGAGAATCGAGGACTCGCCGGGGGATGAGGACTTTGTGGTGAAAGACTTTGGCAGTAAATGGTGAGAGGTTGCCGAGGTGGTTGTTGTCAAGTGGTGGAGGGGAGCTCGACGGAACACGGTGACGAGTCGTAGCAGGCTCAGGCCGGCAAGCAGGCAAGCAGGCAGGGCAAACTCTGGCTGGCTGGGACAAGCGGCAGCAGAGCAAGCTGGAAACAATTTACGTCATCTCCTCGGTCGCCCGTGCGCCAAAACCAAGCCGCCGCATGCCGCCTCCAGCTTCCCGTCAGTCGACTCCAATAACAACTGCCTGTCGCTTGTGATAAGCTCATGACCAACATTTTACACATCTCTGCACTACAAGAAGATGCATTCAGTATGCAGTTTCATGTCTTATCCCACCATTAGCACACCTCCCCTCGATGACGAGCACGCTGGGGCCATAAGACCAACAACCTAGCCTGTCCTTCAATGTAGACAGGCCGGGACATGGTTAAGAAACCAACCACGCAAAAATCTTCTCATCTGTCTGACAAAGGAACATCACCAACCTGAATACTGTTTTCTGTTTACACACAAGCATATCAATGACTGACTTGGCTCATCTGGGACTTCGCAGACTTCTTACGACACTGGATCGTAATGTGGTAGGTCTAGACTATTGAAATTATCTTTGTCATCGACAAAATCTGTCATCGCACTCTGAGGGTATCTGATGAAGCCTCCTTTCGGAAGAAAAGAAGTGCAAAGAGGCGGTGCAAAATGCGAGCAAAATCCGTATAAACTCATCCGCGACTCCAACTATACACTCAAGAATGCCATTACACCTTGACCAGCAACTTCCAGCCGCCCTTCTTGATCCTTGTCATCGTCATGCAGATGAATCCCAAGGTCATGACAGCTCCTGCCACGCCGATCAGGCCGTGAAAGGACCCGTTCAAATTGTCTCGCACGGCACCGAGAACTGGAAGACCGACCAGTGCACTGTTCACAGAGTCAGCCGAAGTATAAATCACAGCATGGGCCAGAAGACTTACCCGAGAGCCAAACAAATGCAACCCAGTCCGAACTTTATCCCCAGATCTTCTAGCCTACCGTCGACCAGTGCAATAACACACGGCGAACAGAGGCTGACGAAACCGCCGGAGACGAAGCCGTACACGACTGCAAAGATGAGTATTCCAGCATTGGAAGGATGGAAGCTCAGCGGCAGCCAGAAGGCCAACAGCGTAATTGCAGACCCAGCAGTCACGATACACATAACATTGAACTGACCGATGTGATCTGACAGCTTCCCTGGCAAAACCCGGCCGACCATGGATCCCGCATTGGCGATGGATACGGTGTACTGAGCCAGATTTACCGACATGCCATTCTGCACGGCCATCTCTGGGAGGTAGTTGAAAGGAGCCAAAAGAGACCACATGCAGAAGAAGCCGCCAATGACGAATGCAGTCCACGCAAAAGCGTTGTGTCGCAGACCGCTGAGGCCGCTGGTTTTGGCGGGCCGTTTCTCCGCAGAGTCGTCCTGCACCGTGGACATGGTTTCGGGAGATGCTCTCGGTGCGGCAACAGATATTCTCTCCTTGTCCTCGTCCGAGTGCTTGCTTTTGATGCTGTCGCCACAGGAGTGCTTGCTCTCGACATCGACGCTATCGCGCCTTTCCGCTTGGACCTGAGCTCTCTTGGACGGAAAAGGGCTGGCACAGCAGAGGACGCCAATGAAAAGACTGACTCCAACAATCAAAGCAGACCATCGCACTGCAGTCGGAAATCCGCGGTTTTGGATCAACTTGGAGACCATGATGGGGAAGAAGACGCCGCCGAAACTGCTACCGCTGCTGGCCAAACCAACTGCCAAGCCCCTCTTAGTCGAGAACCATTGAGAGACACTGACTACTGCTGGAAGCGTAGTTCCAGAAGTGGCCAAGCCGAAGAGCAAGCCCTGGCAGAGCATGATTTGATAGTACTCTTTGCAGAGGCTGAGCAAGCCGAGGGCCAGGACTCCAAGAGCTGCGAATGGCGCAATCACAGGTCTTGAGCCATATTTATCCACGAGATGTCCAACAGGGGGACCAAGCGCGAACAAGAGAAACACTTGAAGCGTCGTGATCCATGCAAGCTGCTGCGATGACTTGTTTGGGAGCATAATTTCTTGGTAGTAAAACTGGAAGATTCCGCAACTGACACGAATCAGCATGAAAATGTTGTTGTGGAAACAGTGAATACTCACGCGTTGATATATCCGAAAGAGGACATTTGCAGGAGAAAGGATCCAAGAACAACACTCCAGGCACGAAGGCCTCCATTTGGTGGCTGTAGCCCGTTGTTTTGGTCGAGCATTTTGAAAGAAGCTCCTTGGCAAAATTGAGTTGGAAGGCTTGTGTGCCGTTTAGCTAGCATTTCCTGAAATGCGATGGTAATAAAGCAATCGACAAACCGGACGTCCCTGGCATCCGCGGAGCCCCCGCGGAGTGTTGGCCTGCCGTCATGCAGCCAGTAAAAGTTGTGGCACACAAAGGAACGCAAACGGGGAACGGGGAGTATCCATTTCGGAGAACAGGAACAGGGACAGGCAGAAAGCAATCAATACTCCGAGAAGTGTAGAGGTAGAGAAATCCTTACGTAGAGAAAAGCTTCGAGAACGAGGAGCATTCAGGACTTCCTACATGGTTGATGCGGATCAATTGACTACCTAGTTGTGCATGCCACAGTTGTGCGCCACAGCCCCGGGAGGATCATCTTTGGGGGCCAAAAAGGGCACCCAAACAACCAGAGCGCCTTCATCCCCCGCGGACCCTTCCGAACTCTGACCTCAACACGTACGTTCGGCGATGAAGCGCAACCTGCAAGGCGAACCCATTGCAACCGGGCAAAGGTGGACTCAGCCCTCGGTGTCCTGTCAGCTCTGCCGGACCAAAAAGTTGCGGTGCGACAGGACGCAGCCATGCAGCAACTGTGCGCAGAGGAGCGCGCAGTGCGTGTACACCGGCCGAGGTCCTGTTTCCACCAACCCGACGACTGCTATGCACGGCGGTCATGCTCTTCCTCAAATCGAAGAGATATCCCAAAGACTACAAAACCTCGAACAGGCCGTTTTCGGAAAAGCCGATTCCGCGCAAACCGACTCGAATGTTTCCCATGAGCAGCCGCCCCTGTCTTCGCCCATGGCGCTTGTTCGCCATCGCGCAATTAATGTTACACAACCCGAGACGCAAGATCCCGACGAGGTTGGCAATGACGACACGTCGAGGTGGCTGGAAGGCATCGCGACCACACCGAATTCTGTCTTGAGCCTGACTACACATGCGGTAGGTTCTTAAATGCTCCTTGTATTTGCTCTTTCAAGATATTTGAATCCTCCAAAAACCGCTGGCTGGTGTAAGCATATAAACACCTTTTCCGCCCCCTTGAGTCAACGGTTGCTCCCTATTCTCATAGCCCCACAGGGCTGAAATACCTCCCAGTCAAGTTTTCTTAATACGATAAATACTTTTTTTCGAAGTTGTTTAAAGCCAAATTGAGGTTCCAAGATTCTCTAAGTATGGACGCTTGAACGCTCCTTGACACTAAACCTTGGACGAGCAATTGGCAATCCTCAATTACTGTTTCTTGCATGCTGATACTTTTGGGAAATTAGGGCGCTGACAGAAGCCCTTCAAACTTGCATCTCCTTGCGAGCGCAGCTGGTAGAAGCCGGAAGTCAGTAGCCGGACGGCTTTGTGATCAGCTCCCAGCCCGAAAGCATGCACTTGAACTCTTCGACCACTTTTCGATGGTCGTGGATTGCAAATATCGAGTCCTTCACGTCCCGTCTACTCGGATTCTTGTGGAAGAGACGTATTCAGACTTGATCGAAGGACAAGAGCCCGACTCTACTACGCTCCTCTTGCTTTTCAGCATTTTCGCGAGCAGCGCTTACTTTTGGACCAAGAACCTCAGCGATAGACTGCAAGTCAGCCCTGCTACCGCTAAGGATGCCTTCAACGTCTTCAGCAAGATCGCAATATCGCTGGTCGAGCAAGATGGACAAACGGTCAAACCCTCACTGATTGCCCTTCAAGCTGTCAGTATTTTGACACATCTGTTCAACAATTCGGATGGCTTTTCAACAACATTTCATCTGCTACGGTGCTCTGGCTGCTTGATGGCCCAGAGCTTACGGATACATCAGCTCGATACACCTCAAAGCCAGCAAGAACGCCGCAACAAGGGCGCAAACATAGTCGAGATCGAAATAAAACGACGCATTTGGTGGCACATTGTAGCGTCTGACTGGCTTCTATCATTCCTGGGAGGGCCACAAGAGGGTACATATGCCATCAACCCAAAGCAAATGAGGGTAAACTATCCTGCCAACGTTGACGATGAGCTGATCACGACCACCGACGCGCATTGCAATCTCCCTCTTTCAGTACCGACGTCCATGTCCTCTTTCATACAGCGGGTCAAGCTCGCTGAGCTTTGTCGTGAAGTAGTCGATACCTTGCCATCGACATTGCTCGAGCCACGAGAGCTTGACTACGAAGTGGTACTCAGCTTGAATACCAAGTTTCAAAATCACCTAAAGGAACTTCCGTTTTTCTTTCAGTTGGACCCGGCCAATATCCAGCGAAGCAGGAATATCTGCCGAGAAAGACCGTACATCGCCTGGCAGCGGACTATGATTCACTTCAGCGCCCAAACGAGGATCTGTCGGCTCCACAGGCCCTTCCTTCTGGAAGGATCATCCAACCCTAAGTATGCCTTCAGCCGGATGACTTGCATAAGAGCCGCGCACACCGTTCTGGAGCTGCGCAAATCCATGGATGATCTAGAGCCCCGAGAGTTGGATGGCACTCGCTTTGCCCACGTTATGCACCACGTCTTCATGGCGGCCGTCATTCTTGCAACCAACGCATGCTTTGACCCCAACGAGCCCCACGTACAAGCACGAAAAGCCGAGGTGATGGCCGCGTGCAAAGTGCTGGAAAGGGACCAACAACAGTCAACAATTGCCAATAGAGGGCTCCAAAAGGGCATAGAGACGCTCCGATCTATGCTGAAAAAGCACAAAGGCCAACCCGACAGAGGTCAAACATATCAAGATGCTGATTCTGCTGTTGCTAGCACAACCACGCCATTTACTAACTTTGGAAAGGACTACGAAGGGCTCGGCGATCCCGGAGAATCAAGGGCTAGTAAAGGCACGCATGGTGTGCCGCACACGTGGAGCGAAGGCCCCCAAGGCGGCATTGTCGAACCGAGTGAAAACTGGGACCAACTCTGGTCAGACTTCTTTGATGTCGCACCGGGGTTGGACACACCCAATTGGAATTCGCTCCTCAACGACATGGACTTCTCTCTAGGGCCTGGCTGACCTCTTGAATCCCCGGGGGCGCAGGCTTCACCGACAAAAGCTGCATTGCGTGCGAGCGATCAAAGTATACATGCATGGAGATGCCAAAATAGCTTGGATGAGAGACATTTGATACCCCACTGTTGCAACTACCTTCGCCCTTTCAGTAACGAGAGATTCCAGACGTAGAATATTGTTCCTCCAGGGATTTGAAAATTGGTCGAGCACGTTCTCCACGTAAATCATTCATTTCTACGAACCACGAGTCGGTACCGACACCCTTTAGCAGCCACGCAACGCGTTGGAGTGGTAATCAAGGAGCCAATGGTACCGTAGCATTACCCGGACGTTGCTCCACTGCGCTGGAGCATAGGAATTGTCTCACCACTTGGGGGCCACGCAGGTTGGGCGGGGTGGGGGCGGATGAGCCCGTAAACGGGTGCCTGCCTAAACATCCATACCATCCATCCAGGTACCTGAAGGTGTCGGTCTTGTTCGAGTCCGGTCGCATGGTCGAAGCATGCGGTAAGATCATCCAATACCCCATTGCGTTCTTGTAGGAGGCGCAAGCCAGCCAATACGGACAGGAAGAGGAAAGGAGCCCCAGCCACTCCCGCTGTCAGCCAAGGAGGCGGAATCCATTACAGCAGCCACTGCAGCTTTGGCGTGACCGTATCCCACTTGGAGAAAGAGCAAGTCCGAGCCAGTCAGCACCGACCTGACTTCATGATCGACTCGAGACATAAGCGAACTTTTTGCTTGCTCTGGTCTAGCTCCAAGTAAGCGATTAAGATCATTGAGGGCCGAGGGATTTCGCTAAGGCAACTCAAGGGTACATAAAGTCATGTCGCGCAGATAATCGACACCGCCCTCAAACGCCACAGCGGGACATGGGCCAACGGCCTAAACATATCGTGGAATCCGAATCCTGCATCCACGCGTGTCGAATCAAAGTCCAAGCCATGTCCATGGAGTCTGTCAGCAAGACCCATGGACGTGCCTTTTGCTTGAGCTACTCGGTCCGCCCCGCAAGCCAGTGGCTTTGCCGCCCCAAGGCTTGGTGTTGAATAAAATGGCCCAAAGCGCTGCATCCAAACACCAAATTGGCTTGCTGCCGTGTGCGTCTTGGCTCTGATCATACCTTGTTTTCCTCAACTTTACGTCAAGTTCTGCGGTGACCTCCCAACCATGGCCTCGGAAGCTATTCGTGCAGTCTCTTCACCACAGGCAAGCCCCCAGAACAGAACGACCAAGAAGCTACGCGCAGCTTGCAACCTTTGTCACCAAATGAAAGTCCGCTGCTCTGGTACAAAGCCGTGCAGTAGATGCTTCGACTCTGGCGTCGAATGTGTTTACTCATACGCGGCAAAACTCGGCAAACCAAAGGGCAGCAAGAACAAGAAGACGTTGGAACGTCTGCGGCAAATGAGCAAAGCAGCCTCTGGTGGACAAACAACCCCGCCATGTCCTTCCCCTCGCCATCGCAGCGACTCTTGCGCCTCCAAGCCGGCAGCTTCAACTCCTGAAACCGAACTCGGACGTGAGTTTTCTGGAACCGACGAGCCTGAAGACGATTACTTTTCTTTGTATGGTCACTTGACGCCTATGTCTCGAGTTGGTGGTTCAAGCAGCTCGAACTCCGATTCTCTCGAAGACTTTGCATTTGATTTTGACATGCAAGAACAATGGAATGTTAGTATACCCTGTCAAGAGGCGGCATTTCCGGTTCAGGATGAACAAAATGCTGACTGTATGGTAGTTTAACGGTCTACCTACTGATAATTCAATGATAGATCCATGCTTGGGTAAGCCTACAATCCATTCCTTCGCAGCTTTAGTTGCGTACAATTTCAATCACACTCTAGAAAAGAGGCAGTCTCGGACCAAGGAGCACTCACAGGGCTAGCACACACTGTTCAGTTTGGAGCTAATTCTTGGTCTTTCAGATTCTTCAAATTTCATCGACATCAATGCCCTTTTCAGCCCACCTCTATCCGTATACGGGAAATCCGAACTAGAGTGCCGAATTTCAGACACGCAGAAAACCGCCTTCCAAGACCGCACAGCAACAGCCGCATTCAGTTCTCCCCCAGCACCACCGAAACAACACTGCGAGTGCTTGCGTATCCAAGCCGAGGGGCTAGTCCGACTGAAGGACACAGAACGACAATACGAAAACGTTCGTAGCGATACAATCCTCGCAACCAGCCTGGATGCGCTCAACACCTCGATGGCTCTGTTACGTTGCTCTCGGTGCCGGTCAGATCATCAAACACTATTTCTGATGACCATGTCGTTAAGCCTCGTCTTCCGCTGGCTACTGCGATTTTCGGATCGACAACGCGATGACCCCCTCTCTTTACACATCACCCTTGGAGAACACCAGACTTCGTCCCAAGAGCCGCTCGATGTCACCAGAAAATCGTTGGTATCATTGGAGCTACGAAAGGCTCGAGAAACATTCACAATGATGCGAAATTGCATTGCGCGGTTGAACGACCTCGAGGACGCGGCTGGCCTCGGTGGGGAGCTGGATGCGATGAACCTTCGACTGGCAGTGATGCAACTGGAGACTATTTTCGGAAAGCTGCCTGAGCCAACTTGAAAGTGTGCAGTTCGACTTGGGATTTTCATTGAAATCTAGAGCAAAAGGGTTGGCATGAATGGTCAGACAGATACAATAGCCGTGAACACTTAGACTGGATATGCGCAAAATGGAGCTCAAGGCAAATGGAGAATTGAGCCTATGAATTTCGGACACATATTTCTGCATAGTGGCGCCAGGACTCGCAATAGCATGTTCGTGGCCTGACTTGACTCTTTGCAGGCATGTCTTCCTTCGCCTGCACTTCGGTGACCATGGACCTGCCTGTTTCGGTAAGCGCGGCCCTGCCCTTTCTTCTGCCTTCTTTCTTCTCTTCGCCTCCTCATGTGACTGCACGCTTCGAAAACCCCTTGACTAATAGAACACCTATTTCTGGCGTTTATGTCTCAGCAGAGACTGTAGCCTTTTGACAAAGGTGGAAATCTGCGCATCCTGCAGGAACCCACTCCGGCGTTTAAGCGGTGAGCTGCTTTCAACACCATGGCCAGGGTGGAATCGCCCCAGGAATTTCCCCGGTCGGAAAAAATCATGACATTTTGCGAAATAATTTCAAGGCAACACTGCTATCATCCACGTCATCCATTGTCTAAGCCCTCCGGCGGAAACTCAGCAGCGGCCCATCCTTCGCGTTTACCACATGGTCATACAGTTGATACTCCCCGACTCGATGACGCCCCCACTCAGCGTCAAGACTTCCTTCGCCAAGCCTCTCGCCCTCCGCAAGCTTGAAATCATATTCGATTAAGACTGCCGCAAAAGTGAGCAGGAGCTCGTTCATCGCTAACCCTTTTCCGATGCATCCTCTTGGTCCAATGGAGAACGGCGCATGCACGCTGTGGATGCTCTCTACTTCTTGTCTTCCACCCATAGCCTCACTCGCAATCCAACGCTCCGGCTTGTATTCGAATGGGTCGCCGCTGACATGGTGCTCGTTGTGCTGGACGCAGTAGGTGGACACGCCGACTTCGCAGCCACCGGGAATGTACTCGTTGTCAATCGCGATGCCGCCATCGAGGACCGTGCGCCAAGGGGCAGTGCCGACGGCAGGGGAAAGTCGGGCGGCTTCGTCAATGCAGGCGCGGAGGTAGACGCAGCTGTTGAGCTGCGGTCCAGTGCGGACCGACGCAGCCGAAGCAAAGGTGGAGCAGACCTCCTGGACAACCCGAGCGTAAGCGGCCGGGTTGTGGGAGAGGTAGAAGAAAGCACCAGCCATGATGGTGGATGTCGTGTCAGCTCCTGTTTGAAAGTGTCAGAATGGCTGCTATGAACCTGGAATCAGCAGTCGTTTGTACTCACCGGCAACTATCAGCGTTGTACTCTCCGATGCCACCTCTGGAAGACCGAAACCGGATCCCGTCTCTGGGTCTGTTGCTTTCATCAAAGCGGAGAAGATGTTGTTATGGCTTCGGATCCCAAGTTTGTCCTTGGCTGCAATGTCCTGCAGCATTTGCTTGGTGAATGCGAGGAAACGGTTGCGCCCAAGAATTGCCTTGGGGAAGAGCTTCCGGTCAATGCGTTTCCAAAGCAATTGGGGAGCGTGGCCGACGGATCCGATTCGAACGTTGGAGTCTGCGATGGCCTCGAGGACATATCGATGTTCCGGCTTCTGCATCAGATTGTACTCCATGCCAAAGATGACTTCTGACATGATGTCGAAAGTGAGAAAATCGCCTGTACAAAGTTAGCTTGTCCCTTGGGCAGAGGATTTCTGGCGCTACTCACACCACCGAGCCATATTCTGAGGCCGGGACCATCCTTCCTTGTCAAGGGGTGCTACCATGGAATCTGGGCTCAAACCAAGGGGAAGCACCTGCAGGAACTTCTGAACATGCCTCATGATGGCAGGCTCGTAGGATTTGAGCGCGGCGTCAGAGAAGCCCTGGCTCACTACGCGACGTTTACGAGCGTGCTCTTTACGGTCTCGGGCTGTGACTGTGTTGGGAACAAAGTGCACAGCTACAAGGTAACTCTCTCCCTTGATGACATTCTTTCCATGGCCGTAAATTTCTGTTTCGCAAGAGCCTATCAGTGGACATACTTCCTAAGAATTATACTAGAGGTCTAGACGAACCTTTGAGACTGCTAGCGGAGTTGAACATGACTTTGTTAGGAGCATAGCGAACTTTGTCACCATACTTCTGGTGGCATCTCCACTGGTCGATAGGTATGTCGCCTTTCCACGAGTGATACGCAGAGTAAAGGTTTGTGATTTTGGCCAGAAAAGGGCCGGGGTATTTGGCAAGCGGATGGAAGAATAGCTTGTAGACAGTGTCTGCAACAATCTTCAAATTGGTAAGCCGTGTTCGATTCTGGGCAGCGTTCATACTTACGACGCCAATGACTACAGTGAAAAGGACGATCAGAGTCAAGTTTGCTACCCTGCTCAATCTAGAGAAGACGGCCGCGACAGAGATGGAGGGTCTCTTTGAGGAATATCTTCCCAGGAGAAATAAATCATCATGGGAGAGATGTTTGGAGGACTGAGAGAAAAAAGCATCTTGAAAGTCCATTCTGGCCGATCAGAAGACTTCACACCAGATTGTACAAGTGATCTGCTGGAGAAGAAGTATTTTGCATAAGTTGCGATTCTTGACCCTTTTGAATATTCTCTACCTCAACGGGTCTGGAGGTTGGTCTCTGTCTCCTGGCGGTAAGTCATTGCTCGGAACGTATGACTGACTACAGCATTCATCTGGATTGAGATGCATAATCACCGCAGAACCCAATCCATGGACGTCCGCGGACGTCTCCGAGAACTTGAAGATGCGGTAGTGGAAGTGAGATCCAACATCATCGAGGCATCCTGCCTGTAAAGTCGCCGTTAGTACTTCAGGTCAGATCACCGTAAGCAGGAGGCTCTTCCACGATCTTCGGACAGCTGCAAAGGACCTCCATTGGGTCGACCATACTAATTCTTGTGGCAACACCAGCAGACTTATCTCAAGAAAACAAAAGTTGCGATCTTCGAGGCACGGAGAGCGCATACTCGCTCAGTGTTTGAAGGCCTGGCCCTTTCCTGTTACAGGGGTGCTTCTCCTTATTGACGCACGACCATGGTCTCGACATCCACTTTGACGCAATTTTCGGGCATGCCATGTTCTTGTCATCTCGAGGGCGTATTCCATGCTTTCGACAGCACCTATCCAACTAAGACAGACTCAGACCGAACGGAACAGAATCCCGGTGGAACTGTTAGCGTCTAGGAACACCATTCCGCATCCTGCAAATCTTCGATCTCCTAATTTGGCACGGGAGCATCAAAATTGGGAAGCATGCCCACACTGTTGGCAAATATACAACATTATGAAAATAAGCCGAGTATAGCTTCCCACAGATCCACGCAAGGCGAGTAATTACTCCCCAAAAAATGGTCGTGCTGGATAATCAGCGGACTTGGTCAAAACGGAGGTCGGCGACTATCTTCGGTTGGTATACGGCTCTTTCAAGAAAGCCCCCCTTCCATGACCACTAGAACAACATAAGTCTTACATTTCGCCAAACTCTTCAGTCTCATCAATTGCCGTCATATCAGTCCATGTCGTTCTGGATACTCGAAATTATCATTGTGGATAATCCAGTTACAAACTTCTACTTCCCTCTCTCCGCCTCAGTCCGAACTGTTTTAGGACAAATCATCCGTCGTCCTTGTCTTGGCTAGTCTCTTGATCTCGTCATCTCCGCGACACCCTTAGACCTCACCTGAAGTCTGTAAGATGGGATCCATCGTCGACCTCTTCACAAAATGCGCCAAAGAGTATGCATCGCGCCCTGCTCTTGATGACTGGACTAAAGGACCATCCTCCCTTCGCCAATACACATACCACGAAATCGACGTCGCATCGAGCAACTTTTGCCAAAGACTAAAGAGCCATGGGCTCAAGAAGGGCGATCATATTCCTCTGTTAGCGGCAAGATCACCGGCCATGGTGGTCGCAGTTCTCGCGATTTTAAAGTTGGGGGCTAGCTACGTACCAATCGATTTGAGCTCCTGGGGCCCTGAGCGGATCGAGACTACACTCGAAATCGTCGGCGCAAAGAAACTTGTCTGCACTGAAAACTCGGGCTTTCCACTTGCGGGATACGACATAGTATTTTTCCGCAACGAGGATATGGTGTATGACAACGATCACTCTCCGTCTGACAGAGAGGTACCTTCTCCGGACGATTTGGCTTACATCATATTTACTTCTGGGTCCACGGGAAAGCCAAAAGGAGTCATGGTGGCACATCGCTCCATGGCGAACTACGCGCGAAGCAACGGTCAAGAATCCTCTTTCAACGTCAAGGTCACTGCGCGCAGTAGGATCTTGATGCTTTTTTCTATCGCATTCGATGGTAAGTATGAGAGCCAAGCAAGCACTGAGCCTGTCACTGACATATGTCTTTGAAAGGTTGTGCTGGTGTCCTGTTCAGCACGCTTTGCAATGGTGGCTGCCTTGTCATCGCCAGCCCCGAAACCTTTGCAAAAGCAGCACAGACGTGTACCGAACTTCCCCTAACGCCAAGTATCCTGATGGCTCTGGATCCATCTTCAGGCTACGATGCGGTCGAGTCTATCCTTCTCGGTGGAGAAAAGCCTTCCGAAGCTCTTGTGAATGCCTGGGCGACTCCGAAGCGCAAGATCTGGAACGCATATGGTCCAACAGAAGCCACCTGTGTCACCCTGATGGCAGAGTTACAGCCGGGCAGTCCAATTGTACTGGGATATCCGGTCAACAACACTTCGGTCATTCTATTTGACGACTCTGGAAACGAGGCAGACGAGGGCGAAATATGCATTGGTGGCCTCGGACTTGCTGTCGGATACTTCAATGAGCCAGACCGGACCGAGAAAGCTTTTGTGATGCACAAGGGCGAAAGGATCTACAAGAGCGGTGACTTTGGCAAGATGACCCCTGCCGGAATCACCTTCGCTGGTCGCAAGGACAGCTTGGTGAAGAATCGAGGGTTTCTTGTCAATCTGGAGACCGAGGTCGAGCCAGCTCTGATGGGCGTCGGCTCGGTAACAGCAGCAGCCGCCTTGATGGAAAAAGGCCGTCTCCATGCTTTCGTTACCCCATCCACCGCCATCGAGGGACTAAGGGAACACCTCCTTCGCGAATATTCGAGCTTTCTTGTGCCGGACAACATAATAAGTCTTGATCAACTTCCTATGACCAGCAATGGGAAGATAGACCTGAAGGCACTTCGAACTCTTGTGCAAGATGAATTCGAAGATTGCAACTCCAGTGGAGAAGATTTGGATCCTCAACAGGCTGTGATCCAAGCATTTAGAGCCGCACTCGGTGTCCGTCTGTCCGATATTTCCAGCAAAACATCTTTCCGCAACCTTGGAGGCCACTCTCTTGCAGCTGTTCGGATTACGACGACTTTGAGAAAGTGCGCCTACTCAATCACTGTTCCTCAGATCTTTTCCCTGGACACCGTTGAAGCCATCAGTCAAGCTTTGACCAAAGCCACTGTCGAGGCTGTAGCCAACCAATCTGAAAATGAAGAGGCCGAGCAAGATTTGCAGCAGCCAGTGGAGAACTACTTTGGAAAGAAGCCCATCTCTGTTGTCAAAGTCGCACCCATGACCGAAATGCAGCTGAGAATGGTTCATGGTACCATCGAGTCGCCCACTGTCAACTATATCCGAGTCAGCGCGACATTCGATCTCCAAAATGAACGCAATGTAGCATCCAAGCTCAAAGACGCTTGGTATGCAGCGGTCGGGCAGCACGAAATCTATCGATCAACTTTTCTCTTGTCGGAAGGTGCAGGACTGCAGCTCATCCACGACAAACCCTTGATGAACTGGACGGAAGACTTCATCCTTGACGAGAACTTTGACGAAGCTTGCCACAGGATCGATCACTGGGAAGACTGTGATCCAGAACCTTTGGAACTCCCTCATATCTCCTCTTTGTCTTCTGTCCGGCTGTTGACAGCTCCTGGAAAGCGGACGCGCCTAACGTGGACACTCCACCACAGTTTGACAGACGGCTGGTCTATCGCGAGCTTCGTGAACGACTTTGCACTTGCCGCAGGTGGTTCCACCATCCCACCGAGACCGAGCTTCTCCGCAGTCTCCAAGTCCATCAGGTCTCTGCAAGAATCCCAGTCCGAGGAGGCCAAGGGCTACTGGGCGAACAAGATCGGCCAACTTGATATATTGCCCCGCCTAACGCTTCCCCAGAGCTCGACTCCATCATCCAAGAGACAGTCGGAGAATTCAATCACCTTACGTATCTCACCATCAGACTTGGATCAGGTCTCTCAAGTCGCCAAAGTCACCCCCGCAGCTGTTTTCTATAGCGCCTGGGCAGTGGTTCTTTCCAAATACTGCGCTTCCAAGGACATCATCATGGGAGCAGTACTGGCGGGTCGGAATGTTCCTGTCGAGGGAATCGTAGAAGTCTGCGGGCCTCTGCTCAGCACGCTTCCTCTCCGTGTTCGTCTCGGGTCCACGGAATCGAGTTTCGAACTCTTGCAAGACGTTTTCACGTCATTGTGCGAGATGAGCAACTACCAGACATCATCCAACGCCCTCATCCAATCGGCCGTGGGTACCAAGGCGACCGATTTGTTTGAGACATTGCTTGCTCTGCAGTACGATTTTCCGCAGGCAAGTTGGACGTCTACCGATGTATCTGCACCGTACGACATCAGAGCGACCGAGACCTCCGAGTTGCCGTTGAGCGTGTTGATCGAGTCTTACAATGGCTCACTCGAAGCGAGATTCATCTATCGCCATGACCGTTTCGAGGCTGCCACTGTGGAGCGCATGACCCATCACTTCGAGAACGTGCTGTTCGCCTTGGTCGAAGGCACCTGGAACCGTGCTCTCGGTGAGGTATCGAGCTTCATGATGACGTCTGACGAGAGAAGGCTTTTGGTTGATGGATTCGAAGGGCTTCGGGAACCGTACACAGGCCCTCGCACCCTAAAAGCAGCGTTCGCCGAGGCCGCCAAACGATTCGGATCCCTCCCTGCACTCGAATCTAACAAAGTGTCAATCACATATGAAGAACTCGATCACCGTAGCAGCGCTGTGGCCTCGAGACTTTTGAGTACAACATCGAAATCCAAGTTCATTGCAGTCATCGCAGACGGTTCCATTGGATGGATTGTGGCGATCCTTGCCATCCTTAAGACCGGCGCTGCTTATTTGCCTATCGACCACAAGATTCCGCATGAGCGGCAGCGCCTGATGTTGGAACTAGCCGAGACTGACCTTGTCTTGTACCCTTCAGAGTCATCTGTCAGTCAGGAGCTCGAGGGCGTGACCGCTCTCTCGGTTGACAGAATACTTGAGGAATTCGCTCATGCGGATTCAAGTTTACTCAAGCAAGACGACGTCCCAGCTGACGATGACGTTGTCTGTCTCATCTTCACCTCTGGAAGCACTGGCATTCCCAAAGGTGAGTCTACATCCTGCTTGGAAAATGCACAGCCTAACACTGTACAGGTGTCCAGCTTCAAAACTCCGGTATACTTTCCTGTCTGGCAAACCCAATTGCGAGGGCCCATACGGTACCTGGCCAGAGGAATGCCCAGGTCGTCGCGTATGGCTTTGACATTTGCGTCATGGAGATCTTTTCTACGCTCCTCTACGGCGGAGTTTTTGTGCTGAAAGACGAGAATGACCCGCTTGGTCACTTGCGCTTTGCGGACGCGGCATTCATCACGCCGTCGATGCTTGGAACGCTCGATCATATGTCTTACAGCAATTTGCAAATTGTTAGTGAAACTGCCCCCCATCCTTGCGAGGTGCAATCTAACCATTTTTTCATAGATCACACTTGTCGGCGAAGGCGCGCCACAAACAATTGTGGACAAATGGGGTAGAGACCGATTTCTAATCAACGCCTATGGACCAGCAGAGGCGACGCTTTCGGTCAACTACTCGTACTGCAGAGCAGGTGAGCCGATCAACGCGGGGCGCCCGATACCACGCATGGCAAGCTACGTCCTAGACGAGGACAACCAGCCAGTCCCGGTTGGATGTACGGGAGAAATTCTTCTTTCCGGTGTGCAAGTCACGCCAGGATACCTGAAGCTGCCGGAAAAGACGCAACAAGTCTTCCTGCACGACCCCTTCCACCCTGATTTGAGCATGACGATGTACCGAACCGGCGACATTGGTAGATGGACGCCTGACATGCAGCTCCAAGTGATTGGGCGGACGGACAACCAGGTCAAAGTGCGCGGCTCCAGGGTTGATATCTTGGATGTCGAGGCCATGATGCGCAAGGCGTACCCGGCGGCTGAGTCGGTAGCCGTTGTGCTCTCTTCTAACTGCCTTATTGCCTTTGTCACGCCCGTCGACATCGACGTTGGCGCGCTCAGGGCTGCAGTACAGGCAAACTTGCCGTACTACTGTCAGCCGAACCGCATCGTGCCTATGGAGGCGCTGCCCCTGAACCAGAACCACAAGGTGAACCGAAAAGCGCTTGAAGCGCTAGAAGTCGAGCTCGGGTCATCAGATTCGACACCACTGGAGACGGACACAGAGAGGCTTGTGGCCAAGGTGTGGCAGGAGACGCTGACGACGAGCGAGCACCGGGTCCAGGATATTGGCGCCCTCGACAGCTTCTTCGATCTCGGCGGGCACTCGCTTCTCCAGATCAAGGTCGCGCAACAGCTCTCGCAGGCCTTGGGCCGTTCCGTGTCGCTCAAGACGGTCGTTCGACACCTCGTCCTGCGCGACTTGGCCGCTGCCCTCGACAAAACTTGGATCGAAAATGAGAAGGATCCCTCTGATTCGTCCATCGTCCCACTCCTGAAGGCTCCCCAGGTACACACGAAGCCCGTCATGCCGCTGTCGTACCTCGAGGCCGAGTTCTACGACACTTACATGACGGCGCCGGAGAGTGGCGCTTTCAGCATGCCGTTTGCTTTCCGCGTCCATGGGCCCTTTGATCACTCCAAGTTTGCAAAGGCCTTCATGGATGTCATGGCGAAGCATCCGGTACTCCGTTCTCGCTACCGCGCCGTCGACGGCACACCTGCGCGCGTGTTGTTCGATGATGTCGAGGGACCAGAGCTGTTGACTTGCGCCTTGACAGATGATGTCGACGCCCTGGTACAGGCCGAGATCAACGCACCGTTCAACCTTGCCGTCGACCAGCCCATCCGTGTTAAGCTGCTGGTTGAGAGTGCCATGTCGACCATTGTTACCATCACCATGTCTCACATAGTCGGAGATGCGACGTCGCTGGCCGTGATCCTGGAGCAACTGTCCAGTTCCTACGCTTCGCCTTCGCCCCTTTCCTCTTCTCCAGCCTCTCAAACCGCGCAAGAAGGCGACCGCTACGCAACCTGGACATCCTGGGTATCAAGTCTGCCCGCACCCTCGGCCAAGTGCCTCTCCTTCTGGCGCCAGCATCTCGCGTCAACGACGCCAAACCTCCTGACCACCTTCACTTCAAAGCAGCCCTCCCACCGCGGTACCTACCTCCACGTGCCGATCGCTTCCCGTCTACACCTCTGTCTCAAGCGCACCGCCGCGCGCTCGCGCGTTTCGCCGCACAGCATCGCGCTGACCGCGGTTGCGCTGACGCTCGCCACAATAACGAACCTGCCGGCCAACGCCGACATCGTGCTCGGCGCACCGTATGCCAACCGTGCCGAAGCTGGAACGGGCGACATCATCGGGCTCTTACTAGACCGGATTGCGATCAAGATACCATTCTCGGAATGCGAGGGCGACGAAGAGGGAGCAAGCACCGCAGCGCTCCTCGCCGCCGTAGCCGCTTCAAGCCAAGCATCTCTGACGCATTTCCTGCCGCTGCCGGTCATCACGCAGGCCGTCGATGCCTCGCCGCTCTTCGACAGCATGGTCACATACCACACGGCGCACGAGACAAACACGCGCGTGCCGCGCTTCGCCCTGCCTTCCGATCCCTCCGCGCCATCCGACGACCGTCACCGGAACCGAGATCATGAGATACAAGCCGCGGTTGACGCGTCGACGCAGACGCAAACCGTCCTCCTCCCCGCGCACGCGCAAGGCGCCAAGTATCCCCTGATGTTCGAGTTCACCGAGTCGCCGTGCGGCGGGCGGCTGGCGCTCGACCTGGAGTACGATGAAAGCATGTTTGGCGCGAGCCATGTGGAGAGGGTGGCCGAGTTGGTTGTGCGGGCGTTGGAGAGCGTGGTTGGCGTCGGCGAGAGGGAGAAGGAGACGCGGGTCGCCGAGGCAAGGGCGAGGCTGGAGGAACTTTGGGGGACGAGGGAGGTCGTGACGGAGGCCGAGGTCGAGGTCGAGGTCGAGGCGTCGGTTGCTGTGGCGGTCGCCGCCTGATGGATCTTTTCATGTCATGTTGTTTGGACTTGTCATGTATGTTTGCCGTTTGACTTCCTGTCTCTTTTGCTTCTTGGGCGTAGAGTCTTGGTTTTGGTCTTCACTGTCGCAGCAAATATCCTGCAGGAGAAGTTTGGCCCAACAACATGCGATGCCCCTGGTTGAAAGTACTTTGCATCACCCACTCACTCACTCATTGTGCAACTACAGTTGTCAATCGCAGACTTTCCCCAGCTCGCAGGCAGGTTTAATCGCGGCAACAGCAGTTAGGACATCAAGCCCAAAACGAGAATCGTGCATGGAGTTCTGATCGCCCCTGGACTTACCAGAATTATGCCATGACTTCCACCTACGGCAAAACAAGGTCACCATGCCGCCCCACGGTGCGTTTGAGGTGCCACAGCGGGCCGCGAAAGGAAGTGTCAATTCCAAGGCAGAGAGCAATGGTGTTTGAACAATCTCCGAAGATTTCCTTCTACGAGCTCAGTTGCACCAGTCCTTTGGCGCCAATACATTTGGATTTCTCCTGTTGGCATGCATCTTGACTTGGTGATTTGAATGCTCGTCATGCGCGCGTTCTTGCCAGCCTTTGGAGTTGACATTCGTTCCATCACCCATTGTGGTGTCGGCATCTAGTCACATGGCACGCACGCTGTCGACGGCCCTGGACAACTCAGACCCGCTAAATAACTCATGGCAACATCAGCTTGATCAAAGGACGAAAGAATGTATTCTGAGAGAGATTGAAAAGGAAGAAGTGGAAAGGGGAGACAAGAGAACAAGATGATAGCAGGGAACGACGAGACATTGATCTCGAGAAACCCGCGCCCAGAGCCCCACGCCGCCCTGTTCGTCCGTACTGTACCCGTTATCCTGTAAGTACCAGAAATCGTCATTGTTGTCGACGTGAGAGGGTGGTTGTAAAGTCAGACGTCAAGGACGTGAGCAAGTAAGCAAATTGCTAAATATTCATAAGTGGCAACGACGACCAAGTCTTCGAACTCTTCGAACTGAAACCGGTTGTTTGATTGAATAAAGCAGAATCCCGCTCCACGCTATGCAGCAAGCTCTCGAAGCAATTTTTGGTTGGTGAATGAGTGCGTCATCGTTGCGAGGGTCCGCCGCAGTCTCTCAACAACTCCTTGGAATTTCTTTTGGTGTCGCGGGGCCCCTCGTCTCAGCGTATCGATTGTGGCGGCTATGCGTCCCGACATCTTCCCATCTCCACGTCGGTGGAGATTACAGGGAAAGATGTGTATGGTGGCGGAATCTGCAAAACGACAGAAAGTAGTGGGGGAATCAAGGAAAATTAAGAAAATAGTCCCCCATTTTCGAAAAAACACGACCACGCCGCAAAACACGTTGCATCCTCTCCATCGCCATCGTGATTTCAGGGATTAACGAATCACGGGAGAAAGGAAACCCAAATAAAAAGCAGAAATCCAATCCCAAAGAGACAAGGCGACGTGTCTGCTGTGTACAAAAGAACTTGGTGCACATCTCGTAAGTATAAAGGTCGAGTAGGTGGAGAGGTCCGAGCCGTCCGTCTATGCCGATTTTTTGAAGAACGCCGTTGCGGGAAAGCCGGAAAAGACGTAAAAGAGGAGAAGTCCGTAATGCGCGTCGTGTATAGACGGTAGCGAAGCGAGATGGAGCGCCACGTGACCAGTGCTTTTCAATTACGATGAACGTGGGGACGTTCCCACTGGTGGCGCGGCCCTGGATTGCTGCCAGCGCCAGCGCGTGCAACGCCCTCAAAACATTCCATCGCCCATGCCCGCGAGACCCGCGCCGGCGACGTTGACGTTCATGCCTTGCATCCCTTGCAGGCCGGCAAGGTTCATGGCATTGATCTTCAAATCGGGGTTGCAGGGCGGCGAGTGTGCGCGGTGATACTTGAGGCCATTGAGGTTCTTGTACCGCTTGCCGCACGTCTCGCAGCGATATGGCTTCTCTTTCTCCATGCCAACGGTGCCGGGATACGGCGCGGAGGTCTCCGGGTCGACGATTGAAAAAGTTCCATCGGCGTTTTCTTTCAGTTGTTGGTTTTGGTGTCCGTGCTGCACAAGAATTGGTCAGCGCTCGAGCACATGCACGTGCAGCGGACATGCACCCATGTTTTTCTGTGTCATGCAAACCAAAGACTCACCTGCTTGTGGTATTTGAGGCCGTTCTGGTTCTTGTAGGCCTTTTCGCAGCCTATGACGGGGCACTTGAATGGCTTGTTCTCCTCTGGCGGGAAGAGGCCGCCCCCCATGGCGAGAAGGCGTTGGGCGTGCAGCTTCGCAATCTCGCTGTCGGGGCCCAGCTTGCCCTGTCGCAGAGCAAACTGCAACTGCTGTGGCGTCAGACCTCCGCCCTGTTTGCTGAACAACCGCTTAGCTGGCTGGTCGATCGTGCCGTCAAGGCCGTCGAAGCCGCCACCGAAGCCCATGCCTCCAAGATCCATGTTGCCCTGCATCATGGGCCCACCCATGGGCATAGGCAGGCCACCGAAAAAGTTACCGAGATCCTGCTCAAACTCGCCAGGAGTTCCAGGCACCGATGAGTCTGGAGTCGTGTTCCTGTTGGCACCGCCCAGGGTTGGCGTGTTGACGGAGGAGACGGTAGGGTTGTTTTGAAGGGGAAAGTTGGGGTGACTGGTATTTGGCGTTGTGGGCGTCGAGGTCCTGAAACCAGAGTTCTGAACTGCGTTTGCAAGGTTGATGTTGAGCTGCGGGGTCCGGTCATTGTTCTGACCGAATTGTTGTTGTTGTTGTTGTTGTTGATGATGATGTTGCTGTTGTTGCGAGTTGAATTGGTGCTGCGGACCTCCCAGCGGTGTCTGCGGGTCGTCCATCTCCATATCCTCTAGCGTGTCCATGTCCTGTGCGGACGACAACTGACTTTGCTTGTAGCCGTTGTTGAGTGTCGAGATGAAGCCTTGATTTTGGAACTGTTGCGGGCGGTACGTCTGCTGCATCGTTTGCGAGTTATCCGTCTGCTGGGGATTTATGCCGGCCGAGGTCGGGCCACGGCCGTTGCTGAAGCCCTGACCAGAGATCGAAGACCGTTGCACGGCCGGGGGATTTGCGTGACATTCTTCGAAATGTTGGAGAAGCTCGTGCAACGAGTCCAGGGTCAAGCCACAGCAATTGAAGTCCTTCATGAAATTGGCTTCCATCTTAGGGAGGTACGACGATGAGTGGAAAGACGGCGATCTTCCAAAAGCATACGGGGACGTACCCGCCATGATGACACTGAAAGTATTTAGCAGCCGTAAAAATCAGGGGAGATGACGTCGGTGATGGAGAATTGGGTTGAGCGTGGCGGTGACAGGCATGATGCCTCGAGTCAGCAAGAATGACTGCAGATAGACTTACTCATCTCTAATCCAACTCCCGACCGAAACTCCTCCCCAGCTCATGCCGTTCAGCAGGCTTCCCGCGGTGGTGCTCTCGCGCCTGGGCCGGTCCTTGAAGGAGATAGGCTTCGCGCCCAGGCCGTAGTAGGAGCCGACATGACTCGTCGAGTCTCGCCCTCCACCAATGCTCAGCCGGGCCTCGTTGCCGCTGCGCGGCGCCGAAGTCGGTGTGGCAATTGGCTGGGCGGCTGCGCCTTGTAGGGCGGCGCTGAGGGTCGAGGTCTGGTTTCGCGGGCTCGAGGAGCTCTGTCGGGAAAGGACAATGTCGACCGGAGCGCCTGGAGCGGCCATTTCAACGTCTGGGAGTGAGGTAGGAAAGAGGGGGAAAGTGCAGTCGCCGGGATCCTCGAAGAGCAGGTCGGAGTCGAGGTCCTCGAGGTCGGTCGGGCCGTGGAAGTGGTAGCCCTGGGGTGGCTGTTGATGCCAGGAGAAGAGGAGATCCCTCTCCTTGCGCACACGGCCAAACTGAGGCGAGCCGGTGAACGAGGTGGGTGTGGTGACAGGAGTAGGCTCAAGGGTACCCTCACGGTCGCGGTCGAGAGAAGGGTTGGGGGAGTTTGTGAGAGGCGGAGGGGTCTGTGACGAAGCCACTTTCGAAGGCTGGGCGCGAGGTTTATGGCAATGAGCGGGTGGGTTCAGCTCGAGTCAGCGAGCAAGTGGGCCGGATCGGTCCAAGCTGGTGGGAACGCGGGCGGGCTGCAGGTGGGCTCGTTTGACGAACAGAAGCGAGCTGGTGGAGAGAGGGGGCGACGAATTGCACGCGTTGTCGTTGGTAGCGGGTGGTGGGTGGCGGAGAGAAGAGAAAAGGCAGGAAGAGAGTCGAGGAGGAAAAAAAGTTGAGAGGTGTTTAGTTTGGGCGGCGGATGCGTTGTTCTGGAGTGGTATAGGGACGGGACGGGAGGCAGCCGATGATGAGTCGTCTACGGATAGCGCGCCGGATAATGTATGATGGATGTCGACTCACACGTCGCAGACGCGGACGAGCCAATCGATTCTTGGATATGATGGGATGATGGGATGACGGGTGAGATGGTGTAGTGCTAACGGGAGGATGCAGCGCAGGCTGGGACCGTTGAAGAGAGGGAGACGGCGTCATGGCTGGCGGCGAGGGAGGGCTGCATTAAAGCAACCCGAACGGCGTGCAGTGCGGCAAGCCGTAAGCGCTCTCCCGCCCATGACAGGCCCATCCTAGGAGCCTTTTCGGCCCTACAGAGCCGTCGAGCGCGTATGGCAGGCTTCATGCCTTGAGATCCACGGGCGCGTCTGGTGGGTGTATGAGTGTCTCTCCATATCTTCTAGAAGGCCGCCGACGCCTCTCTGCGCCGCGTGCTGCCACGGAGACGCATGTGGGAGTTGGTCGCTCTCGCGCGAGGGCCTCAAGTGCAGAGGTCGCTGCAACAGACGCTCGAGAAATCGCCATCCATGGATCCATGGAGCAGCACACGGTACGTGGCTATCTCATGCATGCTATCCCCAAGCGTGACAGGAACGGGCATCCCGCGACTGAGGAACGCCCTCGCTTCGCCCGTTGGCCATGAGGTCACCGGCCTGCAGTCCCTGACTCTGCTGGTTCCAGCCTAATGTCCATCACCAGCACCACGACTCGCACTTTTGATCCTTCAGCGTCACCGCTCGACGACGTGGAGTTCGGCCAGATCCATCGATGCTGGAGCCATTGGCACGACGGCTGCGGTGCTCCGCTGGCGGCGACAACGTTGATGGCTGCATTCCTCCTGCTGCACCCACGCACAGATGGACCCTGACAGCCCAGCACCGGCACCACATGCCGCGGCAGCCCAGGGAGCCAAGCAGACAGGTAGCAAGTAGCAGCTGGCGGTGGCAGGTGGCGGGTACCCCGTAGGGCGTAGGTAGCGCAGCGCAGTGCAGTGCCAGTGACAACAGCAGGGCCAGGGCTTTGGCTTTGGCTTTTTCTCGGGGCGGAGAAGCGCTGCCCGGCTGCCGCTGTCACTGCCAAACGCCGGCCGCGACGACGCGAGCCAACCGTAAACTTATCCGACGACGTCTCCAGTGGTGCCGTGATGCTTGCCTTCGGCCTTCGGAGCCGTGCCTCTGTGTTCGACTACGACGAGTCGAGACGATGCAAAATGCTTAACATGCTCTAAGAAATTCAATCGCACTTCCCCTCACCCATCTGAGCCAGGCGCTCAAGCTGTCGTGGCCCGCGCTTGTCCGTCCTAAGGTTGTATAAGCCACCCGGCGTCAGGCATATGCGGACTTCTCTCCAGAAGCCAAAACCACCACACTTTCCGTGCTTCCCACACGCAACGCAATCTCGTCTGCGCGCCTCCAATCCCGATGCATTTCCCCGCGCCTCAGCCGCTGCTTGGTGCTTGTTGTCGATGCTCTAGAGTGGCCTGGCCCTGTCTGTCAGGTACCAAGTCAAGGACCTCCCTCCACACTGGCACCGCCACCCCTTGGATCCTCGCCTGCACTCCTCACTCACTCCTCGGCGCCCACTTGCAATGCAACACCCGCCCTCGACAGACCTTCTCCTGCCTACCTACTCACCTACCCACCTACCCACCTACCCCCTATCTCTTCAACAACCCGTCGTTGATCGATTGATTTTTGCTTTACGTCCTGGTGGAGAACAAGCGGCCATGGTCCTGCTCAACATGATCTACCGGTGCTCTTGACGCCATGACGTCCGTCGTTATCTCCAGCTAGCGAATCAATGCCCAGCCCTGCACACCGCCGGGCCCTTGAGGCTCCAACGAAACAAACACACAGATCTCCGAGCAGCCGAGGCACCTCACGAGTCTCCTTGGTGTGGGGGAAATGTTCCCGCCAGCTCGCCTGCTCCATCAGCAGCCCAGCCATTCCACAGCGTACCAATCGACAACGACAGCACCCTTTCCTCAAGAAGCAGTTGCTCCTGCATGGCGCTCCCTCAATGCAAGCTGGTCACCCACATCTGAAACCCGCTTCATGCACAATCATAGCCTAGAGGGGCGCTCCCGGCTCCCGGCTCCCGGCTCCTGCTCCCGGCTCCTGCTCCCGACTCCCGGCTCCCGGCGCCCAGCTGCCAGGTGCCCTTCGAAACACCAGTCTGTCCGTTGGGAACCAGAACAGGCCCTCTGCCGCGTGCAGCTGTGCGTACGTGCGTTGCGTTGCGTTGCGTTGCGTTGCGTTGCGTTGCGAGTTGCGACTGTGGTGGCCGTGGTTGCGCCCAGGAACCACATTTCAAGGCAAGACATGACGTCCGTGTTGCGCAGACGACTTCCTGGTCCCTTGTCTTGGTTATGTGGAGGTGCAGTCCAGTCCAATTGGGTCGAAATCCGTCGACGGTTGCTGCAAGCGCCGCCGGTCGCCGGCGTTTCGAGCCTCCAGAACTGTCGCGTCCGTAATTAGCCCAGACTTCACGCGATGCTGCCGTTGTGGTGAATGCTCTAAAAGACGCCACCGGGAAAACATTCAAGCTGTCCTTTTCTCACTTCTCCTCGTTGTGGACGGGTCGCTTGCACTACGACTGTACCTTTCCAGCTCAATCCCAGCTCGATCCCAGCTCCATTGTAGCATGGTCGACCAACAGTTCCCGCGTGTTTGCATGTATCACGATTGGTGCCTTGGCCGCCTCTGCCATCATCATCGTCGTCGTTGTCGTCGTCGTCGTCGTCGTCGCCACTGGACCGGGTGCCTGAGACATGCCTGATGGGCTGAACGCCAGCATCGTGGTGGCGGGGGGCAACGGCTGTCAACTAACATTGAACGAATTGCTCCAGTTCGCCCTCTCTCCTTCTCTCTTTTTCGATTCGATCTATTTATTGAATCTCATGCAAGGAATTGACGGCTGGAATAATGCAAAAGTGCCCAAATACCTTCGTACCAAGCCACGCGCGGTTGGTTTGCGACGGCTGCAAGCGCCTTGCCCGAGGCAGTAACTTAAGCGTGGCTCGTCTTATCCGAGGCAGAGCCGTCCCGTCCCACATCAACACCACGCGCTTCCACTTGCCCTCGCCACTAGTAGCATCAACCCAACCATGGATTGACCTGGGATTGACAATGAATGGGCCAAGCTAACGCGCGGATGGCCACGCACGCAAGCGCAAACGGCGCGAGGCCCAAGGTCCACAACAAGACCCTGAGAGTCGCTCGCAGCCACTGCGCTCCTTCCAGGCTCTCGCTAGACCCTTTTGTCTTTGTACAACCCACGCCACTTTGTCGCCAAAACTCACTCGTGAACCCCGTACGTGCTGTGGCCATCATCAACATTGGTTGGGAAATCCGCTGCTGGCCCATGGAGTAATGATATCTGTCCACTCCCTTCACGACACAATCACCCGCAGGCCCACGTGTTAGCTATAGATGGTACCCCCTTTGGACTTGATATCTACCGACGTCACCCCACGGGGCATTGTCTATTGGTTGAGTCCAATATCTCGAAAGCGACTTTGGTAGGGTACAGGACACCCCGAAAACCTACCGAAATAGGCATGCAGGTGAGTGCGTCGCGAAGGGGATGTGCGGCCCCAGTCCAGCTGTTCATTCCACCGCACATCCCACACGAGCCCTGTGCTTGCATGACCACCATCGCCGCCGCCGCCGGCGCCGCCGGTGCCGGTGCGTCCGTTCGTCCGTCCATCCCGTTCGGCCATTCGCCAGCAACACCTCTCCACAGCGTGAACTACAGAGAAACGCAGGGCAAACGATTGATTTTGGGGATGGGGGGGTGAGCAGAGCTCCGGCCTTCCTTCTGCCCTACTAAGATTGACATGCGTCCCGGGCCCACACCTTCTTCGTACGTGCTTGACGACGCTTGCCCAACAACCCCCCCTCCTCTTCCTC
>JAIFKG010001514.1:0-10186 GCA_020351975.1 Phyllosticta ampelicida
TCCCGGAAGCAGTTCAATCTTGAAGTCTGTGACAGGGCGTCGATCCGGAAGCGTGTCCGCAGCCTCTTTTGAAGAGACGCACAAGTAGTCATGATATTCCGGCGGGACCTTCGTGCTTGGGTCTGTTTCCGGCTTTCGTCTCTTTGCTTCAGCGATGTCAAAGTCATCGCTGGAGACGTGATTGATTTGATTGGCAATGGGGTCGTCCTTCATGATGATAAAGAGACTTTAATTCTCTACCCCATGCTTGCGTTGCATTTTTTTCAAAGTCTTCGCACAAATAGGCTTTACGTCTGTCCCTCTACTGCGGAACTTTTGTGTGTCTTCTCGAGCATCTTGGCTTTCTCTGCTCGTTAAGCCTCTTTGCATTTTGTTCCTTTAGCTTGGCTTGAGCGGTTTGGCGACGCGTTGCTGTATGTTTGGGAAGCGTAATGGGTGTTTCTCGTTGGCGTCGGGTCGCCTGGAATGTCCTCAATGCTTCCGTGTCTGCTGATTTATTTGGGTTCCGGCACAGTAGAGAGAAGGGTTTAGTGGGAACCCATGGATCACTCATTCGATGTTGTCGGGCGGCTTCTTCATAAGCCATCTCCTCATTGTCAACGTCTTCGAGATCAGGTTTCACTACGGCGGGGCCGTTGAGTGAGATGCGGGAGGGCCTTTCGATTCGCAAGCGCATCTCTCCACACCCAATGATAAACCCATACTTGCGTATATAATCTAGACCAATACATAAGTCGTACTTGTGGCCAATGTCCGCGATAGTCAAGGGTGCTGTAAGGTCCACATGAGCGGCTTTCTTGAGGTCTCGATCGCCCAAAGATAGAGTGGCAGATATCTTGTGCGTAAGATGTTGCTTGGTGGCCTGTCGGTAGTCACCAATCACTCTAGGCTCAGAAAGTGGTGCCTCGCCGTCTAGCTCCATGAGCTTCGCTACGTGTGGGCTGGTATAAAGGTAACCTCCACATCCAGTACCAACCAGGGCTTTGAGGGTGAAGACCTTCGTACGAGTTCGCGCATACACAACACAACTGCAAGTCTGACGGGATTCATCGGGATTGCCTAAGCACAAAGGTTCCGTAATGTTGTTCCAGTTGTGTTGATCCTCCTCGCTCTCTGCGGCGACTTTACCGAGAGCTACTCTTTTTCCGAATCAGAGCCAACGTCGCTGCGACGTTCAACTTCAACGTGATGGACATCCTTCTTGGGTTCCGTACACTCATTCGCGTAGTGGCCTTTCTTGTCGCAGTTGAAGCACGTAATGTTAGAGTTGTCCTTCTTCTTATCCTTTGAGTCCTTCCCATCCTTGTCCTTGTCATCTTCGATGTTGCGTCCATGCATGGTTGCACAGTTTGCAGAGTTCCTTTTTTCGTTCGGTTCCGCAGCGTCCTGCTGCTTTCCGAGCCGTGTCGAGTAGTGGTTTTGGCCTGGGTGAACCAACAGGGCAAATTGAGTGAGTCATGAGGGCAGCGGATAGGGAGCTTCACTTGCCGTTTGGCTCAAAAGAGGACCTTAACTAATGTCACGGGTGCGAAGGAACAATAGGGCTTCCTTGCAATTGAACGAGTTAAGGTGGAGAGGAGAGTAGTGGCGGGTAGGCGCGTCGAGAAGGTGACGCGAGGCCGCGCCTACGCTAATCCCAATCCGGTCTACTACTCCTGCTCCCTACACTAGTCTATCATGTCTTCATGGTTTCTTTGCACTCTCTGGCACCTATGCACCCCATCAGACAACCCAGGGCAAGAGTGCCAAATTCGCGCGATCAAAGCAAGCCAGGTCGTGCAGGCGCAGGGTAAGTCCATCTCCGCAAACTAGGTCCCGGGACACCAGGGCGTAGTGGGCAACGAGGTGCAGAGATGTAAGCGAAACAAGCTACTTACCTCGTCGCACCAACTTCCAACACAGAGAGTATTGCCATGTTAGGAGTTCAAATCAGGGCGCAAGCAAGTGACGATTGGGCCAATGTACGCAAGGCAGCACAAAGGCTGCTCAGATGAATCCCAATACGTACATAGCCGAGTACAAGTGGAAAGTCCGGAACATGAAGGCAATACCTTCGCACGAGAGAGTATACTCCGGAGCGCTATTTCAGCTGAGTTTTCGGCATGTGCACTTCAAGTCCTATCTCCACCACTTCAGCAAGGTCGAAGCAGATAATGACCGACCGCTGCTCTTGCCGCTTGGGGAAGGTCATGGTCGCGGTTGTCGCTCTTGGATTGCGTGCAGCGGCACCTGAAAGGCTTTCGGTCCATGATTTGGAATTTGTCAGCTACGCATTTCGAATGACTTCGGTCCAGCGCCCCTGTTCAAACCCCAAAGCGCTCAAGACGCGAGAGCCAATGTCTTGCACAGCGGCATCAAAGACAAGCATTACACAAACTCGGTCAGATCAGATCACGTCAGTACCTTCAGTCAGAGCAAGGGTAAAAGTTCTCAAAAATGTTCTTGCTATACTTGTTGATGCCATCATGGCCAACCAGGTATTTTGAACAACTTGGTAGTCCGATAAGCGTCGAATTCAATGAGAGCCGAATGCAGGGCAACAGAGGTGTCTAGTCTCCGTCAAGGCGGTCCGCAAGCGCAGTGCCCGGAACTGATGGCATCATCAGTCAACCAATTGGCGAAATCTTCCGCGAAACCGTTCCCTCATGCACCACGAAATTCTCGGGGCTAGATCCTTGATGAGAAGCCAAAAGGACTGCAGGAGTGACTTACTACGGCTGCGATAAGATCTTCCACCCTTTGTTTATGTGCCACAGCTTGTTACAATTCGCGTCTGAGCAGCTATAGCCATTTTTCTCACCGCTGCGCTGGAGGCAGACTTGTGGACTTTCGCTACAACCCACCACAAAAGCACTCTCGTCAGCAAACCATCTTTGAGAGACGTCTTCTCCAAGCACGAGAGTTCCAATGGTGCAGCAAAAGAAGATTCAACGTAGGTTAAGAAAATGAGTGAAAAGGAGTACTCACACAAGCTTCCCGAATCGCGTGATGTCTACCACACCACACGCATCGCCGTCCGTTATGGTACCGCAACACGGCAGTGAGTTCGACGGCCCCTGATAATCGAGAGACCCCAATTTAAAATATGCTGAATCGTCATGCTGTATTCCCACATTTGGTCGGTAGGCATATTGTTGGAATGGACTTCACTTAGCCTTTTTGAACGGTGGGACAACTAACTGGTTGTACACCTATAGCTGCTGCTAATTGGAACAGTTGGGGGAGCAGGAGAAGAACGATGTTGGCGTTGATGTATTTGCTGTGTTTGATTGACGGCAACATTTTGGTGGCGGCACATGAAATATATTTTGAGAGATCCTGGAAGATAGAGACAAAGTTGAAGACCACAAAAAGACGAGGTTTTTCGACAAATCAAGCTGCTAGACAGATGGTAATGTCGAGCCTTTATGCCGAATGCCATCAAAACAGTTGGCGACGCAAAGACAGGCCTCACCTGGTAAAATTAAATCATATAGAAGCACTAAAATGACAGACCCAGCTCGACACGAGGGTCCAGGCGGACAAGCCGAGCCGTTGTATGGGTATGACCCTGGATGTTCAAGGAGCAACGCAACAACGTATTATATTCTTTTCCCTTCCCTCTTACCCAGCGCATCCATGCGTCACAACGCAGCCGGCCGCCTCCGCATCAGTGAACACTGCACTCGCGCCGTCGGCGTTGACATAATGGGACTGGTTAATTTCCCCTCCCCCAATCTGCTATCTTGCCCTCCCCCAAATCTGGAAAGGCATACGGGGCTGGCTATAAGCAGCCTCACAAGCAGTAAGGTATTAAGCAGACTCAACACCAAGCTTTGGATCGTGACAGACGTCGGCGCTGCAACATCAAACGTCTATGAGCGAGCAGTAGGCGGCAACACGCGCTGTGTGAGGCTTCGGACAAGACCTCAAGCTCCGACCCGCAGGAACCCAGCTCGGAGAACACATGACCATGCCAAGCCTCTTTACTCAGCAATCATGCATGTATCCTTCAGTTCTTTAGACTTTGTACTTTCTTCCCTACATCAGCATTTTCGTAGCTGAATGCTATTTTGCCTCTTCGAGCCTCACGCGCTACCTTCCTGATTTTCTTTTGGAGGGGAGGGGAAATTAGCCAGCCCCCGTGACACCTTCCCGATTGGGGGGGGCAAATTAATAGTCCCTCAATTATAAGCGTTCTTCAACCAAATGCCGACAAGGTATTTGGCCAGTCCGGAGTTTTGCCGGTTGCTTCACCTATCCCCCGCAGCTGCCACTGCTTAGTTAGCAGTCATCCCAACTCACATGTGGAACGGCTTCACTGAATGCAAAATATGGCCAGCCGCTACCCGCCAGGTCGGAGCACGGAGATTTCGCAGAATGCCATGGCCGCTACAAACACGAGGAAGCTGAAGTGCACTGCAGCTGTGGCGAGCACAAGTCCCCCGAACACCCATTTCGGCGCCCGCAGCAACGGAGTCAATATCTGAAAACCCCCAGGGTCCTTGTAGGGTAGAGGTCATCAAGTGGACTCTGGGGACTCTCCCTTGGGCCAAGGTCTTCGAACTATGGTGCAGGAAAGCCAAGCCTTACAGAAAGTAGCTGCATCACTGTTCCTCTATTTTTCCTCTTCTGTTTTCTCTGTCTACATGTTTCCTCCTTTACCGGTTTGCTGTATTTTGTCTTTACCATCTTATCCCCTTGACCTAACCGTCCCTGGAGGGTAGCGGCGTCCCTACATGGCGCACTTGACACAGAACAAGATTGGACGTAACGGCTTTGCCTTGTCTAGCCGATGATAAATTTAGATGGTCGCTTTGCTTTTTGCAACCTGACCTGCCTGGTGAGTGTAAACCTGCCCAGGCACGCTAATCGCCCCGTTAGCGTCCCTCTAGGGGTCACGAGGCCGGGATTAACCCGTGAGACTGCTTGTTGTAACTTGGCAACGACGAATAACATCCGATTGGTGGACTAACTGCACTACTAAGTACTTGCCTCGGAGACGCTCCGGCTCCGGTCGGGCCGTGTGCTCCCTCCAAGGGCCGCTGATTCCTGGCGGAGAGTACCGCACCGGCTGTTTCACGGCGGAGAACACCGCACCAGCTGGTTCCCGGTCGGATAGCACAACACTGCTTGGCGTCGAATGTAACTAACTCTAATTGGGTGACTGGACAGGTGGAAATCAAGGGAAACGAAGAAGCAGATGCTGAGGCACGCTCAGCTCTGTGCGCTCTCTCCCCACGCGACACAAAGCCTGCTGCGATTACGCTGGCGTACATCCGACGCAAGCAAAGACGGCAGGAGTCACTGGACAAATGGTGGCATCAGGCTTGTCCTCCCAGGTACCGAGATCTGGATTTGAAGATGCGCCGCAGGAAACCACCAGAGCTCGTCCTCCGTCGACGAATCCACCACGCCCTACTCGTAGCCAGGACTGGACATCGGGACTTCGCGGAGTATCACCGCCGGTTCGAACACACAGATGCCACCATGGAGTGTGCATTGGGACAGGAAAAATCCCCTGATCACTTTGTAAAATGCCGAATTTGAATTTAATGAGAGCCATGCAGGGCAATACAGGCATCTAATGTCCTTCGAACCTATCAACCACACGCGCAGTCTCCGTAACTATTGTCATTGTCAGTCAATCGATCGGCCAAATCTTCCGCTGAAGCCGTTCCCTCATGAACTACGAAATTCTCGGGACTAGGTCCTTGGCGACACCAGCCAACAGGAACGCCGGAATGACTTACTAAGGCTTCGTTAGAATCACCCACCCATCTTTTTTTTGCAACAACTGTTTACAATTCGCGTCGGGGCATTGATAATTATTTTTCGGGCCGCTTTGCTGGAGGCAGAGTTCTGGTCTCGCGCTACAACCCGCCACCAAAGCACACTCGTCAGCGAACCATCTTCAAAAGACATCTTCTCCCAAGCACGTCGATTCTAATGGTGGAGCAAGAGCAAACGCAGCTCAAGCTAACAGAGCAGGAAAGAGAAGAGGAAAATCTCAGACTAAGAGAGCAGGAAAGAGAAAAGGAATAACTTACACAACCGTCCCGAATTTCGCGATGTCTACCACGCCACACATATCGCCGTCCGGAGTGTTACCGCAGCACGGCAGTAAGTACGGGTCCCCTGGGTAACTGAGTTTCTCCAAAACAAAGTATGCTGGGTCACCACGCTATATTCCCGCATTTGGTCAGTAATCATATTGTTGGAATGGACTTTACTTAGCCCTTTTGACCTATGGTAACACTAACAGGTGCTAAAGCTGCTGCTGCTGCTAATCGGAACAGTTGGGGGAGTAGGAGAAGAACGATGTTTGCGTTGATATTTTTGCTTTGTTGGATTGACGGCCACATTTTGGCGGCGGCACGTGAAGGAATATTTGGGGGCGATTGTGAGAAAATCAAGTTCAAAATAGAATGGAACAAAACGATAACTTAGGGCGGTAGAAAGGCACTGTCGAGACTTTATGCCGAATGCCATCAGAACAGTTGACGATGCAAAGGCAGGCCTTACCTGGTAAAAAGAATCATATAGAAGCACTTGAATTACAAACCAAACTCAACACAAGGGCCAGACGGACAAGCCGAGCCGTCGTGGAGATACAACCCCAGGTGCTTCCAGAGCAACGCAATATGGCCCGATAATCTTTCTTCTTCCCTCATTCCCAGCGCATCCATTCGTCGCAATGCAGCTGGCAGCCTCCGCATCAATGAATACGACACTCACGCCGTTGGCGTTCACACAGTATCGGCAACGGTGCGGCAACAAATGCAACAACGAGCGGCGGGACCATCTCTCCGAGCTCTGCATAGTAACCCTCTCCATCAATCCGTCTTAAATAAACTCCGCAGCACTCTTTCAGCTGAAGTTTGGGCATGGGTCTTCAAGTACTATCTCCACCGCTTTAGCAAGGTCGAAGCAGACATCTGCTACTTTGAAGGGCTGCACCCATGAAACAGGTGCATGATAGCCAACTGTTCCCCAACCACCCACTCTTAAAGACCCCCTTGTGCGTACCTGCAGCCAGGTCCTTAGATAGTCTGGACGTTGCGCGCAAGGTCGTTTGGCCAAGATTGTAACCAACTGTCCCGTCCCGGATAGTCTTCGACTCCACCAGGACGTAAAGAAAAAATCAATCAATCAATCAATCAATCTGCTACTTTAACGGCAGCTCAAAACAAACCCCTGCACACCTCCTCCTCGACTGCAAGCTCTACAGCGAAGCCCACAAACATCTCAAGGCGAGCCTCGAAGAAGCCCCCGCAAAACGCGTTGAAAAAATAGATTGACCTCAGTCTTCTGCTATACGCCATCCAAGCGATCCCAATCACTCTGAAATTCCAATAATCCACACAGGTGGCCATCAGGAGGTGGCACCTGCAACAACTGGCTGGGGAGGCGTAAAACACCCCACCTCAACCCTACAAGTGCATCACGCCTTCTTCTCTTCTGTACCGCCACTCTTTTTTCTAATTTGATCGCGTGCCGACCGCCGAGGGCTACACCCATCGAACAGGTGCATGATAGCCAATTGGTCCCCAATCACCCAACCTTAAAGACCCCCTTGTGCGAATCTGCAGCCAGGTCCTCAAATGGTCTGGACGTTGCGCGCAAGATGGTTTGGCCAAGATTGCGACCTTGCGTCCCGTCCGGGATAGTCTTCGACTCCACCAGGACGTAACGCAAAAATCAATCAATCAATCGACTACAAGAGTGTCTTGAGCGAACCCAGGCAGACAGGCAGGTGGTCAAACAGGCAAGGAAACGGACCGGTTGGGTAGCTTTATGGGGCGCCGTCGGCACGAAAGAGTAATTTTCGGCCGTTAGATCTATTTGCATAAATATATCAGACGTAAAATATGGGATGTCGGAGGAAAAAAGGTCACACGTAAGTGTCATAGATGCAGATTTCTCGAAGTATAAAAATAATAGTATTCGGTTAGAGCGGACGAGCAACCTCAAATATTCAGCACCGCCGGCATCACAAGGCGCCGACAGCCAGGGGAGCAAACAAAGACATCATACAGACCCTTAGCACTCCCTCGAGAGCCCAGGTCTTAGCACACTGGTGCCGGAAGACTCACCCCTATGGCCGCTAAGCAGCCCATCCCTCATTCTATTTTGTTGTTTTTCTTCCTGTTCCCCCTCCTCCCTTCATATGTCTCAGCGTAATCCAGGGTGCAACAACCTCTCCCGCCGGATCGCATCTGACATAACTGGCTTGGCGATGTGCCATGCGCACATGAAGAAAGGGCACCAGCAGCCTTAGCAGTGGAGACTTGTCACATTGTTTGTAATGATAGATAGCCGTAGTTTTAAACGGCTTGACATGTCTGGTGGGGGTGGAGGCTCTATGAGCTGCCCAACCCTGCGCAGGCACGCCAATCGCCCCACGGGAACACGAGGCTGGGGATCACCCGTGAGCCTGCTTGACGTCAATTGTATCTCTCTCCCTCTCACTGAATGCGAAATGCTTCCTCTCTCCCTGTAAAGATTGTCGCAATGTGTTGTTTGATTTTCTTTGATCTAGGCTCCACTAGTTACTGCTTTATGTACATATGTGCTCCCTGTTTGGGGGCTGATGCGGAGCGAATGAGCTAGGCGCTCACGTGATCACAGCCAGGTCTACCGGTCCCGTGCCCCATGCATGGGCGCTGGGCTTTATCCATCCATCCATCCATCCATCCATGGGCGCTGGGCAAGTGCCTGGGACCGTAAAATATCATCATCACTGAATGCAAAATACCTGCCCTCGTACTGTTACCGGGGCCTACAAGCTCACAAACACTCGGGTCCTCGAACATGAGGCTTCAGTTCCCCCACTCCGCCTCCACCTGGATAGCCTCTCCCTCAAGGACGCCCACAACAAGAAGAAGGTCCATGAGGTCATCCCGGCAAGATGCCGCAAACGAGCTAGCCGTCGCACCCACCAGACCAAATGAGAAACAGTCCTGCGAACTCACACTAACGTCTCCCCAGAGGAGCATGCCCGAACCCAATGGAAACGGCTATGGGATGAGCACATACTCACAAAATCTACTCAGCCCCAGCCCCCAGCTGCGATCTGTAGCTGGGACCCTGGAAGCTACAAACCGAGACGTTGACTCCCTCGGCCACCTGCAACAATTACCACGCTCCTCTGCACCGAGCACGTCGGGTCCAACAAGCACGTCTACAAACGGAAGTTTCCAACAGTCTCTAGCCCTCTGTGCAGCTGTAGCTCCCCAGATACGCCAACAGCAGACGGTGCAACTCATCCTTCTCTACTGCACCGTCTATTGAACCCATAGGGCACGCCTCTTCAACCAGGCCGGAACGGTAGACCACCACTCACTCCTCAACGCGTCGAGGGGCCTGCGGGCGTCAGCCGAATGGGTCCTAGTAAACAACCTCCTTCATCAAGTCAAACTTGCTAACGAACTAACTCAACTGACTGACCAGGGGGCATGACAAGGAGTTGAGCAAGCACGGCAGAGGCCACGTACGGCAGGACCCCTTGGCACCACCATGACAGTCCCCGTAGAGACCAGAACACAGCAGAACGCAGGCCAAAGCAGCAGAACGGGGCTTTTACCCCCCAGGTCACGTTGTAGGCGGACCGTGGTTTCCCCGTCGTAAATCCCGATAGATGGTCGCCTGCATCGACCCACACATGGTGAACCACACGACGCTAGATGAACGAATCAATCAACAATCAATGTACGGATCAAAATGCTGGATCCATTGCTTGTTGTGCCACCCCTCGGCAGCGACAACTGCTGCGATCCTCTTGGGCATTCTCTTCAAGACACTATCGAAAGAAAAAAAACAAAAAAACAATAAAGGACGCCAACAGAGACGTTCGACGGGGTTTGGGTCCAGCGAACATGGCGGCCGTTCGAGTAGCGGGATGCCCCATCTCTTGGAACCATTTCGGCATCTTTTTGAACTTTGGCATCGGGCCATCGTTGTCTTGCGTGAAAGCCATGCCCCGGGGGTTCCGGAGAGAAGGGGATCATTTCCGTGATAGCTTGGAGATATGACTTCGCCAAGTAATCCCCTTCTTTGCGCGCCGGCTGGTGATGTTTGCCTGCAGGAATGTTCAGGCTGGGGTCTAGTGGCTCGCCTCGACGCCGGTGGCAGCTATGACGTGTCTTTTCGCCAAAGGGATTCGGTGCGTGGTGCTATGGTGGGCGTAAAGTGAAGGGGGTGGGTG
>JAIFKG010001515.1:0-18939 GCA_020351975.1 Phyllosticta ampelicida
CCCTAAAAAAACAAAAATAGAGAAAAAAAACCAACTTCTACAAACCCCTCCAAATTCCCCCTTATCCTTAGAGGCTTTGAAAACCTCTACTCTCGGCCCCTTTTTCATCCCGATTGTGCACCACAGACAGTCAGGACGACTCGAAATGAATAATTACATTAGGTCTGCCCAGTCTCAGTCTCGTCAGTCTCAGCGCGCTCCTTCGAGCTCGGTTTGTCGTTCTTTTTCTTCTCCCTTCTCCTTATTTCCCCCAATCTCGGCAGGCTCTTCATGGATATGGAGCGTTCGAGACGCGAGCGAGGGAGCACGAGTGTTAATGATGATGGTGATGGGAGGAGGTCTGGGATGAATGGGGTTGCCGATTAAAGAGGTAAAAAGACAGACGGTTTCTCGGGGGTTGGAGGTGATGTGTACATACAATGGATTGACCAAAGCAAAGCCAGGTAGGTGTTGATGTTCTTCTTCCCTCTAGTCTGGCGTGATGGTGGGAAGCGAGGGCACCTGGGTACGACGTGAGCTAGAAAATTTTTCAAACAATGAAGTTTAAAAAGGATACAAGTAAGCATGTGGAATTTGAATGCTGAGAACTATTCCTGTGTTGGTGGGACGAATTTTCTTTTAGTGGCATTTCAACGGCCGTCCATGGTCTGTGTACCTAAGTGCTCATCTGCAGTGATTTTAAATATCTATCCACCACGTGCTCTCAAGTTCACCCCCTAGCCTGGCTGCTTGCTTGTGGCTGTCTAGTGGGGCGGGTGAATTCCCAGCATCGCAGGTCGATAGTTTCACAGCTTGAGCAGTGGACGCATTCATCAAATAACCGTTGGAATGAATATATGTAGCTTTTCCTTAGTCGATACGCCTACTTGTCGGACTTCAGCTTGAAAGAATCAGAAGACCAACGTGCCCGATCCCCATACCCATGTTCATCATACACACAATTTTTTCCTGGTCCTCGTGTCAATCCTTCCCATAATCCATCCATGGTACCTTACACCAACAGTTAAAAGGCTTTTTTGATCCGTTCGCCCAAAGGACAAGACATAAACCACCGCCCAACCAACGAAAGAAGGGGGTATGGCAACTCGCCGCGAGTCTGAAGCCCAACGCCGCTAGAGAAAGAGATACAACGGACCGTCGAACTTTCTTGTAAGACGTGTCAAGAACCAAAGAGGGGAGAAAACCCGATTATCACTCAACTGCGCACACCCTACTTTGCCCCCGCCCCGTCAAAATACGGCCTGAACCCCGGCTCAGCATCAAAACCCGCTTCAATGATGGCCTCGTAGCAGGCCATGAGCAGGCGCGGGAAGCGAGTCGTCCAATAGCGCAGATAGCCCTCGGGGAGCGGGCCGACCTTTGCTTGCACATCGGTGGGCATATCGTAGTAGTGGTTCTTCTTGTTGCGCAGGGCGCGGAGGAGGTCGAGCATGCGGTCGCCGTTGTACTTGCGCTGCTTGCCCAGCGTGTCGATGAATTTTCGGTCAAGCTTGGAGAGGAAGTCGGGAAATTTGTTGAATTGTTGGTGGCCCCCAAGGTGAGAGGAGTTGGCCGCACACATGACTTCAACGTTGTGCGACTCAAGTTTGAGCAGCGCCGTCGAGGGCGGATCGCGAGGCTCGAATTCGAAACGGTCGGACACCTGACAAAGGAAGTTGAGGCGCTTTTCGGCAGACCAGAAGAAGGGGTGCTGCATGACTTGAGCCGCCGTAGGGCGGTCGACCGGGTTATTGGAAAGCATGCGTGAAATGAGGTGGATGGGTTCTTGAGAGTCGTCGCCAAGGTACTCGAGCTTGCTGAAGTTGTACTTGTTCTTCTTAATGTTGAGTTCTCGGATCTGCATCCACCCTTCTTCGTCGTCAAAAGGATGCGAGCCATTGGTGAGGACGTAAAAGAATACGCAACCAAGAGAGAAAATATCTGACGAGCGCTTCACTCCTTGAGCGACAGGGTCGTTGGACGTTGACGAGTCGCGTTGGCTAGAGGTGCTCATGCGGCCTTCCGACTCTTTCGGCTTGGATATGAGCTCGGGAGCCTTCCATCCCACAGTGCCGGCATTATTAGTGGTACCGACCAACGTGCTGACATTTTCCGGTAGTGTCTTGCAGAGGCCAAAATCCGAAATCACGAAACGCGGCCCATTCTTCTGGTTTTTCTTCGGGTAGGCGATCAGGATGTTTTGCGGTTTGATGTCTCGGTGGATGATGCGTAGACTATGCAGGTGATTCAGGCCAGCCGCCAGTTGATAGAGAGCCCGAGGCACATCAGAATTAATCTCGGTGACAAGCTTGGTCTGTTGCTCGGTCCAGCCGTCGTCGTTTCTACCATCCCTGTAGAGATCCCAAAGACTGGCCTGGCAGAGCTCCACTGCAATGTAGAGAAAGTTTTCGTCTTTTTGCTTGCAAAAATACCGAATCACATTTGGATGATCATCGCTTTGGGTCAAAAGACTGACTTCTTGGTCGGCGAGTTCGTAGAATTGGGGCAACATTCGCTTGACTGCGACGTCTCGTCCCTGCTGGAGTTAGCTCCAGCAATTTCAGACCATTGATGATTCGTCTTACCTCAAATTTGCCTTCGAACACAAAGGTGCCCCCGCTTCCACTGCCGAGGACGTTGTCGGTGATGGTCAGGTTGTGGATCCTAATTTGCGTTAGATTATGGCTCCTTTAAGTGTGCAAAATAACCTACTGCTTTGTCGACGACAAGGCCAAGCCTTCATCGTTGACCATGCCGTCTACAATCTCCTCGCCAAATTTCTTCACGTTCCCAATGACTTTGTCGCCCTCATCACCCTCCGACTGCTCGGTGTTTTTCTTGTTCTTGTTCCTTCTCCTTCCTCCACGCTGGCCACGGTGTGCCTTTCTCTTCTTGGGCGTCTCCTGCGCTTCGCCGTCTACGCCGATCGCGGCGGGAACACCATTTTCAGCGACGGCAACGGCGTTGGTATCTTTTTCGGACTCAGTCAATCCTCCGTCGTCTTCGGGGGCTGCGAGTTCTTCCTCTGCCATCTGGAACCGGACTTTGCGTTCCTCAACGGGCATGATTGGTTCTGTCTCCTCTTGGGCTTCTGCAACCTCCATTTGCGGGCCTTTTGACAATCTTGCTTGCGCAGGTGTAGTGAAGGGGGTCCTAAATTTGAGGTTCTGAAAGGTAGGAATGAGCTTTCTGTGATGCCCGTTTCCTGTGAGAGCCCCCAATATGAACACCAAAATGACCACAAAAACAGTCCAGTGCAGAGGTAGAACTTGAGTCGAGCCAAGTGGAGCTCTCGGGTCGGGGATTGATGTTGGTTGAACAGTCTGCACACCACCAGGTGCGTCAATGGGCATAATGTCTTCGGTGCCTCCAATGGTTGCAAAATGGGATGGCGTCGCTGGTTGCTCGGAAAGAGAGTGGACGCCAACAAGCAAAGGCTTCATCGACGGGCTCTGGGTTGCCCAATTGACTCCAATGTCGTTCCAGTTCGTAGAGTAGCACTGTGCCCTAGCGGCCCCGTCGGTAACAGCGGGATAGCTGCTCTCGGACATGGCGTACCAGCTGCCATTTTCGGTGCAATTGACAAATACGTCGTGGTGGAGTTCTTGTAGAACGGCAGGTCCGGGTGGCTGGGGTAGCAGCACGAGCGAGGTATCGCGCGAGTCGGCATGGAATGGCCTGACTACATCGAAAACGCGAACCACGGGAGAGTCAAACTTTCCGCGGTATACTCGTCGCTCCTTGTCCTTGGTATGATCCAATGCGTAAACGTAGCCGTCGTGTTTGCTGTAGACGTATTTGTTGTCCATTGTCGATGAATACTGGCTGTGAAGGTCGCGGTCGCGGTTGTTGGGCGCCCATTCGAAATACTTGATAGTGCAAATCGGGGCACCAGTGTCTCTGTTGGCAATACCAATCTTGTATTCGGTTCTTCCTAAGACCAAGATGCCAATCGATTCGCACTCTTCCTCATCGACTACGCGAAGTCCACTGATCCTGCGGCAGCTGCCTTCGTCAATGACAGAGGCCCCGCTAGAACTAAACTGTTTCAAAATGTTGCCAGTGGCTGCATCGATGGTGTAGAGGGTGTTCTTTTTCTCCGCTGTGTAAACGACCGGGGGATCGTCGCTAGCGTACGGGGACAGTTCTTCGGCGAGTTGCCGAACGGTCAGACCCAACTTTTGAACGCCGACATTGGGAGCGGGCGTGGCGACATAGAGGTTTCCATCCTGGTTGGGCTCGACAATCCACTCGAATCCATCATCCAGTACTTCTCCTTCTTCTTCGCTGCCAGACTTGTTCCTCTGGTGGTATTCCATGTCGACCATGGGACGGTCGGCGAAGAGCGTCCATCGTTCTTCCCCGGTATTTCTGTCGCGGGCGTAGACTTTGCCGTCAACGGTCGCCAAGAGGACAAAGTCCTCGACTTCCCAATCCTGCAGGGACCGCGCACGTGGTCGAGAGGAAATACCAGCGGATGGACCGGCAGCAGACCTGGCAGGAGGAGCTCGCACAGCAGACTCGGGGCCTGCTGGAGCTAGAGTCGCAATGGCGCGCTCGTTCTTGGAGGCGGAGGGGGTGTTTTGTTTGTGGAGGGCGTCTCTAATTATGGTTGTCGAATCGGACAAGGCGTCGAAGTGGGCGGAAGAGGACCATTGCAGACCCTCGCGCGGGGAGTTGCGGAAGGATGCATCATGGGCTTGCTGCTGCTGCTGAGCAGAGGCCACAAAGGGGACAAAAAGGAAAAGGGCGAGCAAGCTGGAGCCCAGGGCCCCCGAGCTCGAAGCGGGAGGCCGGCGTCGCGGCATGAAGCGGTGTTGATTTATTCGGAAGCGAACGAAGACAAAGCCTGGTTGAGGCCTCTGCCGGGGCAGGCGTCAGGCATGAGAAGAGACCGAGTTGGAAGGGGAGGGCCAGCGGGTAAAAAGATAGACGATGCGGTGCGGGACTGGCGCGAGGCTGGACTGGGCTGGACTGGACGGGGGGATGTGGAAGAATGCAGTCAAAGCGAAGAGCAAGTGGAGGTGGAGAGGTAGGTGAGATGAGGTGGTGGGCGAGAGGAAGGGAGCCGAGTGGCGGGCTGGAGCTGAAGGGTGAGACGAGCGCGAGCGCGAGTGCAAGCAGACGGCGGACGGCGGACGGCGGACGGCGGGTCACGGTTACGGCTGCGATTACGGCCTCGGCCATGGCGCCCAAAGCCATCAAAGCCGCCCTCTTTAACCAAACATAATCACTCTAATACCAACAACACCAGCAAACGCAATCGGTCTCTTGCTGCCTCTCGACTCTCGAGCTGCACGGGGCCATCATTGCACTGACACGCCCCGGCGTGCCGTCTGACAGCTGGAGAGAGGCTGGTGCAAGCATCCCTCGCTGCCGCCCTGCGTTCTGTTCGTCACCTCCGTCTCCTGTGTCTGCATTCCCTTTGCTGGCCCTCGATCCCTATGACCGTGCCGTTTCAGGTCGTCAAAAAAATCATCGACAGCGTGCACTGGCGGCGGCTCGCGAACAAAGCCGAGACGCTGCTGCGCTGCCGTGTCTCGTTGGCGTCGATTGACCGAGGGCAAGCTGACGGAAGACGCCGTATCAAAAAAGCAAACGGTGCGCTAGGACGGTACCCCAGCTCGAGATCCCCACGCTTGACGTTCCGCGCAGGGGAGCCGTGGCAAAAAGAGAAAACGTCCTCGGCCCCCTGGCTTCGAAGCTGTTCTCTGCATACCCAACTGCGCCCCCTTTTTCCCGGTGCATCATTCAAACAAGAGCCGAGTAAGTTAGCAAACTTGATTGCGTGTACAATTTGCCGCGGCTGTCGATTTGTTCTATTTTCTGCCTACGCACTGTCCGTCCAGAACGGCACGTCCTGAGCAGCGGCACGCCATCTCTCGCCCACTCAGGGATGCCCCGATGCCGCCTTTTTAGCTGGTCCGACGTGTCTTTATGTTTCGTGCTTGCAAACATTTGCCTGATCAACTGATTCTTCGTACATGCGCTGTCTCAAGGCCTCTGTTCATGCCTTGCGCTACTTTCACATGCGTTCCCTCTTCCTGGGTGCGGCGCGGATAATGTTGTCTACCCTCAGCAACATCTGCAATTCGTCAGCCACCTTCTTTGCCTAAAATATACGAATCACTTACCTCTGCAGCTTCGCTCGCTGACGACACCACTGCGCGCTTGAGCTTGTAAGCCTCGATCACGCCAAGCTCCCGCATGTCGGCAATGCCGCCGCCTGGCGTCATGAGATCCAGACCGGCGCTCGTCATGCCAGAGTATACGGCTGTCCTTAATCTGGCAACAAGGTCGCTCGAGTCGTAGCCAGCATTGTCGGCGAGAATGGTGGGGAGTTGGCGCAGAGCCTTGGCGAACGAGTCGACGGCAATGGCCTTCTTGCCCGCAACGTTCTGCGACGCTGTCTCAACGGCCTTGGCCATGACCATTTCCGCACTGCCACCACCAAGAGTCGTCCTCGGCTCCTTGACAGTCTGAGAGAGAACAGCGAGGGCATCGTGCAGCGAGCGCTCGGCTTCGTCCAAGAGCTGTTCAGTTGCACCGCGTAGCACAATGGTACATGCCTTGCCAGCCGCAACTCCCGAGAACCTGATGAGCGCATCTTCTCCAATGATGACCTCCTCAATTAGATCGCAATGGCCAAGCTTGACAGTCTCGGGGTGGTCGAACGTGGACGTAATCTCGCCGCCAGTGACAAGCGCCAGCCTCTCGACACCATCAAAGTCAGCGTGCTCAATCGAGGAAACACCGACGTCGGCGAACAGCTGCTCAGGCCAGTTGTAGATGAGCTGTCTGTTGACGAAGCAGTTGATGCCATGAGACTTGATCTTTTCGACCTTGGCCCTCATCTTTTCTCTCTCTGCCTTTTCCAATTCAGCGAGCTTGCCCGTGCTATCGACCTTGACCCTTGCGCCGAAAATCTTGATCTTATCCGTGTCCATGGAGGTGTTGGCAATGAGAATCTTTGCATTCTCGATGCGCTTGGGTTGGTTTACACCAAACTTTTTGTCCAGAATGAAACCCTCCTCCAGGTATGAGTCCTTGAGCTTGCCACCGGCCTTCTTGATGATCTGGATGTGCGTAAGGTCGCTAGAGCCCTGTAGCCTGAGAACGGCATCGACGGCCAACTCAGCGAAGTGGTTGCGGTCCTGGCTGAGCACCTTGGAGCTCAAAGTCGTCTTGGCGATGGCGATGAGGTCCCTCCGGAAGGCCTGCGGGTCTTTGCTGTTGTCCACGGCAGTCTTCACCAACGCATCTAGCGCCGCACGACTGGCTATTCTGTATCCCTCTATGATAGTCTGTGGGTGGATTTTCCGGTTGATTAAGTATTCCGCCTCCCGCAGCAGCTCCGCAGCCAACACGGACACCGAGGTCGTGCCATCTCCCACCTCGTCATCCTGCACCTTGGAAATGTTGACGAGAACCTTGGCGGCGGCATTGTCGAGAGCAATGGACTTGAGGATGGTGGCGCCGTCGTTTGTCACCATGACCTCTCCAGTAGATCTGACGGGGGCAGCAAGTTAGCACTAAGCTCCTAAAGCTGACAGGAACCTTGTGCGCACGCTGATTGTAATATCTTGTCCATGCCTTTGGGACCGAGAGTGCTCTTGACCAAATCACCGACCGCGATGGCACCAACAAAGGCTGAGAGACGGGCATTCTCGCCCCTGTCCTCCTGTGTGTCCTCCGCGAAGATCTGCGTCGGATTTTGAGAAGACTGATGAAGGTCAGCAACGACCTCGATCGGATCTTAAGTCGCATACCATGGTGGAAGGATTTGTGAGGATGGAATGCGCGCAAAAAAGAGTTTGGCTTGGCCTTGCACGCTTCTGAGGTGTTGACTGGGGAGTGGACGCGTTCTGGTGGACGTGAAAATGTCGGGCTGTCAGTCTTGGCGCGGGGGGCGCCAGCGGGCTCCGTTACAAGCTCCCTATCGAACAACAACAGCTGCTACAAGAAATTATGTTTTAATTTCTGAATTTTGGACTCTTTGGGCTCTTTTGAGCTCTGCCTTTCTGATTTGGCCATCTCCAAAAAAATGCTCAAGAGTAAAATTAGCTGCTTGTCGACAGGGGTAGCATCGTGAAAATGGTAGCTCCCCCCGCCGAACTTCAACCGCCGCGGCGTGTCTACGGTGCCTTTGCGCGCTTCCACAGGTTGTACTTTACATCTCACCTTGAGGCAACGAATTCACCTTGCTCGTCCCGATAATCTTGCAGAAGACCGTCGCAATGTCTAAACGTCATGCTGAAAGCCTAGACGATGCCATCGCCGCTGATTCACCGGCCTCAAAACGAGCTCGCGTCGACAACCTGGACGAGGAAGCTGAGTCCACTCCCGAAAATGGCCTACCTATCCGCCAGAATGGAAAACAAGAGGAAAAGCTAGACATTTCCGGCGCAGCAGAACAAATGCATGAGGAGCTGGAAGAGGCTGGCCCCTTGGACGATGACGACGACGAGCCTGCGGTTACAACCACCGCACGCCAAACCGCGCCGACAGAAGGGTACAATGACCTCTATTTGGATACTATAGACCGCAAGGTCCTGGACTTCGACTTTGAAAAGCTCTGCTCTGTCACTCTCTCCAACATCAACGTCTACGCCTGCTTGGTGTGCGGGAAATACTTTCAAGGGCGAGGACCAAAATCCCAGGCCTACTTTCATGCCCTCGACGAAGGACACCACGTGTATATAAATCTGGAGACGAAAAAGGTCTACGTGCTTCCTGAGGGCTATGAAGTCAAGAGTAAGGCGTTAGAAGATATCAAATTCGTGGTGGATCCCAGATTATCAAAAGAAGAGGTTATGAAGTTGGACAGGGAACAAAAGACCGCATGGGATCTTGTAGGCCGCAAGTACATCCCAGGCTTTGTTGGATTGAACAACATAAAAGCCAACGATTACTTCAATGCGGCCATCCACGCGCTCGCTCATGTCACTCCTCTGCGCAACTTCTTCATGCTTGAAGACCTCTCCTTACGGCCGCAACTTGCAATTCGCTTCAGCACGCTGGTCCGCAAGATCTGGAATTCCCAGGCATTCAAGGCCCACGTCTCGCCTCACGAGCTCCTCCAAGAAGTCGCGCTGCGCTCCACGAAGCGCTTCACCTTGACCGAGCAATCAGACCCGGTCGATTTCCTGCAATGGTTTCTCAACAACCTCCATCTTTCGCTCGGCGGCAGCAAGTCTAAACCCAAATCCAGCATTGTCCAGCAGGTGTTTCAGGGTAGCCTAAAAATCGAATCTCAGCTCATCACGGCTCGGGCCGACGCCTCGGATCGGCTACGCTTCGAAGATTCAGACATTCAGTCAGAAAAGACGCATTTCATGATTCTCACCCTCGACCTACCACCACGGCCGGTCTTCCAGGACGAGCTCGAAAAGAACATCATTCCCCAGGTGCCATTGACGCGTATCTTGTCCAAGTATGACGGCGTGTCGGCGCAGGAACATCTCAACTACCGCAAGCGGCACCGGCTACTGCATCCGCTGCCGCCGTACCTCCTATTCCATATCAAGCGCTTCTCCAAGAACAAGTTCGTTTCGGAGCGCAACCCGACAATTGTGACGTTCCCGACGCGCTCGCTCGACATGAGCCCCTACGTCGAGCCCAACCCAGCAGTGCATCCACCCGGCGAGCCCATCTGGTATGACTTGGTAGCCAACATCACACACGAGGCAGTCCGCACGCGCGATGACAGCGTCGAGGGTGAGAGCGAGCGCAAAGTGTGGCGCGCGCAGCTGCGCGACAAGAGCCGCGAGGAGTGGTACGAGGTGCAGGACTTGTTTGTTGAGAAGGCGCGCGCCGAGACGCTCTTCACCAAGGAGAGCTACGTTCAGGTGTGGGAAAAGAGGAGGGAGTTGCGGAAGGGCAAGGCGAAAGCGAAGGCATAGTCCATTTGGGTAGAGGTGCAATGACAAGGATTTTGAATGGGCTGACGGCAAAGTCTAGAGATTCCATCTAAAGTCAGCTGTGAGTGCATCGACATCTCCCACAGCAACATTTATATGAGGTCAATTCGCCAAAGCCCAAACGATGTAGTCTCGGGTCCATCTACCACTGCTTCTTCGCCCAACCACGTTGTACGAGCCTTAGGCACCTACTCCCAACGAGCGTCCTCGACCTCCCATAGCCCCATCACAAACACAAGCGCCGGTAATCTGGCCGATGGTTATCCCGCCTTGCGGGGGAAATGGGTTAGGGCTAGGGTGGAAATATTTGCATGCATCTACCGTCCAGTCGACCCGCTCTCTGATCCCCTCAAAGGTAGGGCGACAATTCCACCGCAGACATGCGTTCCAGGCATTATGACGAGATGAGAGCCAGTGGCGGACGAAAAGAATGTCGACTTGCATATTTGATGTGGGCCCAACTCGCGCGGTGCACGGCGAGCTTTGTCAATCACAAAGTCGAGATGTGTGTATGCAGGGAGTATTCAAGCTCCTTGCCGCGCGAAGACTTACCAGAGGCGGCGGGGGAAGCTTATATGGACCTCTTTCCTCTACGCCCTACCCCACCGCTCCTCTGTCACGCTTGCCATCGCTATCTACACTCCGACCCTTCTTTCCAATATTGAATCGATGTCGCTTGATCAATTTGGCCACGGTACTTTTACGGGACTAGATCAGAGAAAGGGGATTCATGGACAAGGGGAGAGGGGAGAAATTAGAAGAGGAAGGAATTAAATGAAAGCTCCATTGCTCGGTGACACGCGTGGCGAGGTCGCCGTCGCCGTCGTGGAAATCCTGACGGCATCAGCTTGCGTATGCGGAAATCACTACGGCAAGCATAACCACCACGCCCACACTTTTCAGCACCAGTCCGACCCACCACCACGTCGTCCTCATTGGCCGTCGGTAGGGTCGTCTGGGAAGAGTAAAACAGGAGCAGGCGTAGCGCCTGGATGCGGACGGGAGAGAGGCAGCGGCGCTCTGGTAGGCCAGTGGAGGCAGAAGACTAAAGGGTGAAGTGAGGAAAGGACCGGAGCGTCGAGTCTGCGTTTGTTTGTGTGGCTGCGACCTTTCGCGCCAAGTTTGAAGACTCTTTTTCGGTTCAGACGGCAGATTAGAGAAGAAGACCGGGCGAAAGAGGGACAACGACACCACCGCGTCAAAATTTACATTTACCCCGTTGGACAACGAACAAGAGATGCATATAAATCGGATTACCCTGATGGGTTAACAGTATCGCTGCTACGTTCGAGGGTGCGTCCAGCTACTGACCAAACCCATCTAGCCGCGCTGGGTGTTGGTGAGGCGGTCCTGCGGGAGATGGGACAGACATACCTTCGAATCTTCACGTCTGCTTGCTTTGCCCTTGGATTTTCTTTTGGCCACAGTCGATGCACGATCCGGATTGGTGTCCCATGTCCGTCACAAAAGCCATCGCCCAGCCTCGGACGTCGTTGCAAAATGTCAAGAAACATGGCCAATTGCTGCCTAGTTCTCTCCGCTGTATGTTGATTGCCTCGCGCGACACCAGCAACTTTTCAGCTAGAGACAAATCACTGGCCTCGACATATAATATCACCCCTAAAAACCAGTAGATAAAAAGCTACCCTTGGTTATAGTCTAGAAACGGCTGCTACGGGTGGCTGTCTGCCAAATGCGGCTGATGTGAAGGCGTCGTCGAATAGACAACTGGAAGATATCTGGACTCTAGTGGCTGACAATTTGGCAACAATGATGAGCGTTTACGGCTGGGGTGTTGTGCCAATAGACTTTTCATATTGATCGCAGAGCAGGGGTCTTTGTCGAACACAACGGGTTGCCCGTCGGCGTGTTCCCCTGGCCAGGTAACTGGGGGCTGCATAATAGCATGATGCCGCCTTCTTGGTTCCAATTTCTCACTCTTGCGGTATAGTCATGACCCGTGGAGCCGCAACATTGGGCCCCTGTGCTTTCTTTTGCGACCATTCCAATTGAATGCTTCTCATGTCTGGCACTAATCGTTCAATGATCCTATTGCTTTTCGGGAATAGCGCGACTTCTGGGGGCGTCTGAGACGCTCTGCGGCGTTGGGCATCTGCTTTTTGTATTGCAGGTTCGAGGTCAGTTCGTGGCTACCCACCGTCAAACCACAACAGCAACCGTGCACACGATGGTTCAAGCTTCCCTCGTGTCAGTCAGGGACTTAGGAGCTAGCGCGCAGTGTGCTTAGCGATGCCTTCGCTCGGGTCCGTGGGACCGCGCTAACTTGGCCCTCGAACGTCTGATCACCATCAACCTTGGCCGCTGCGGCGCCAGATGGCCGTGGAGCAGTTGTCGATGCCTGTGCTAAGCACAAGCGGCAAGGTCGTGCTTCCTCCGCACTGCGTGCCTCATTCAGGTTCGTCGCTTGGCAGTTGCGTTTCAGCGGGGGAGCAGGTCGGCGTCGGTCCCTCACGACCACCCGGCCTGCATAAGTACAGGTAGCGCATCCTGTTTACTTGAGCGTTGTGATTATCCACACAGAGTTAGCGATCAAGCAGGCCTTCTTCATGCCTGTTTGACTTTGCTCATACTGTGGCTTGCAACCTCCACCGTGATGAGGAGGGCATCACAGTGAGCTAGACCAGTCAGTATAGCGGTAGCTCGCGAAGTTGAAAAGTAGGAGTAAGCGGCGCAAGAAAGACAGAGGAGGGAAGACCAGGTCAGCACTAAGTCAAACATTGGACTTCTGATCGACCGGGATCTGGATATTAGTGTGGAGGAATCTTGGTACACTCGGCGGGAAGGCTGAGGATGCTGCTTGGGGCCGGTGTTGGTACCATTGCCGATGGATTCCCTTTGTTCCGGGCGGGAGGACGGCCATGATGCTTTTCGTGCAAGCAGAGGGGTCAAGGGAGCTTGGTGAACAAGTTCCAGGTTCTACCCTGAGCCATGCGGCAAGTGTGCATAGGTGTGGAAGTAGGAGTAGGGGTAGAGGCTGCCATGCTAGGAGTAGAGCACTCCCAGTGGACGGTGATTGGGAACTCTGCAATCGTCTTGACTCGACGCCATCAAGCTCCATGGTCCACGGTCGGTCAGTCGGTTGGTCGCTGGCGCTAAGTCCAGCGTCGAACGACGTCTTCAATTGGAATTTTGTGTGACCTGCCAGAGACGGATGAGGACAAGGCAGGATGCGGGATACGAGCCCAAGGGCCAAGGCCTTATGCCCGGGAAGCAGGGTCACCGTGGGAAGAAGCAGACAAGATTGAACGTAGCAAGCCAGAGGGATCAGGAGCGGTCCAGTTAGCAAGCGGGAAGAGGACAAAGGGCCGGGAGCGGAAATGAATGGGCGACGACTTTTCCGGATCCTGATGTCTCTTTTTTTTCATCGTTCTCCCGTCGCGCCGGTGCGACGGAAGAGGAAGATGCAGTGGGATGGAGCTGCCCCAAGAGGAATCGCTGGCTGTTCCGCGCCGTAACAAGTAAAGCCGCCTGGTGATGCTGGTGCTGGTGCTGGCGCCGCCTGCGTCTTCTGGGCCTTTCAATGTGCATGTCATGCCATGCAACACCACTGGGTCGTCACACGGCGGATCTGGACTGAAGCGAAGGATAAATAGCATGGCATCATAGGCAGGTCCCCAGGCTAAATTCCAACTTTGCACGTCGGTAAAAATTTGGGTTTGGTGTAACTGGCGGTGAGTGGGCGTAGGAGTAGGTTCCTGCGCAGAGACGGCTTCGATTCGTGCATGGCGTGTATAGCAGAGGAGCGAGACGGGAGCGATGCAACTGGTACCTGGTGGGTGCGAGATGCGGGATGCGAGATGCGGGATACGGGATGCGGGATGCGGGATGCGGGATGCGGGATGCGACATTGAGAGTGGGAAACGGTTGGTAACAATATAACGATTTGTGGTGTTGTAGGAGAACATAACATGGACCCGGCGGCACGCGCCGAGGCGGCTGCAGTCATCGAGTCCAGATGATGCTTGTGTGCTTATCTCGGCTTTGTCGCCATCTTCCCAGTCGCTCCGTCCATCGACGGTCGGTACGCGGTAGCCTACCGTGCCCGCCCATCAACTTCAGCCTCTCAGCCGTCACTATCGGCCCTGTCATGTCGCTTGTCCCTTGTCCTTATCACGTCTCTACCCCTACTCCGACTCCTACCCTGGCCGCCTATCGTCCTGACTCGCCTCGTCCTGTGCCTGGCACCGAACCCATTTTCTCCCTCATCGACGTGCTGCCGAGGGTCAAATCCCATTCCCCCTCGTTATGCTTCTACCTATCCGACCTCGTCCTTGACTGCGACGTCGAACAGAGTCTGTGCTTTTCAACGCCGCCCGAGGTGGTGCGCGCCTGGTCGCTAGTTGTACGACCTTTATATAATCGCTCAGCCCTTGAAAAGCCCCGGTCGTGCCTAGTAAGATCGAAGCTCCTCAGTCTCGCGTTTTCTCTCGCTGACTAGAGACCATGAGGCTGCTACGGATGCCCGCTCTCGGCGGGCTCTTCACGAGCCTTCTTTCTTCCCAGGTTGCCTTCGGTCTCCCCCAGGCGGTCCCCGTCGAGGATGGCCACACTGGCGCTGTTGCCGCCGAGTCGCGCGAGTGCAGTACCATTGGCATAGACCTTCTCAAGGCCGGCGGAAATGCTGCAGATGCTCTCGTTGGCACCGTTCTTTGCGTGGGTGTCATCGGCATGTATCATAGCGGTATGCCCCTGCTTTCCCGGTTGTAGCTAACAGCAACAACTAATTGCTCCATTAGGCATCGCTGGCGGTGGTTTCATGACCGTTCGCACGCCTAAGGGGAAGTATGAGTTCATCAACTTTCGCGAGACGGCTCCTGCAGCAGCGACCGAGGACATGTACAACAACAATACTGAGCTTTCCAAATATGGTGGCTTAGCGAGGTAAACGCGCCCCCCAAACTGTCGACCCTTTGCATCATCTGAAACCTTTACAGCGGCGTCCCTGGCGAGCTTCGCGGTCTCGAGCACCTCCACGTAAGATGGGGTGTGCTCCCGTGGCAAGATGTTGTGACGCCTGCAGTGAAGCTTGCGAGGTACGGGTTCCGGGTCAACGAAGACTTGGTCAAGGCCATGGCCTCGGCAACTTCAGGCAAAGAGGACTTCTTTGTCACTGATCCCAATTGGGCTATCGACTTTGCACCCAACGGTACTCGTCTTGGACTCGGCGACACCATCACCCGCAAGCGTTACGCCGATACGCTCGAGGTCATTGCGGCCAAGGGTGTGGATGCTTTTTACACTGGTGCCATTGCCAACGCCACCATTACCGCTGTCCAAAAAGCTGGCGGAATCATGACCCTGGACGACCTGGCAAACTACACCGTTGGTACTCCGGACCCGCTGTCTGTCACCTACAGGGGCTACAAGGTGACCAGTGGCCCTGCCCCTTGCAGCGGTGCAGTTGCTCTCAGCATTCTCGAAATTGTCGAGGGCTACAAGCACTTTGGCCATAATGTGAACTTGACAACCCATCGTCTTGACGAGGCCATTCGCTGGGGCTACGCCGAAGTAAGTGACAGCCGAACTAAGCCTGAGGCAAATGCCGTCGTAATAAATGCTGATTGAGAGTACAGAGGACTGAGCTCGGAGACCCCGACTTCGTCGACGGGATGAAGGAATACCAAGAGCAAATGATCAGCAAAAAAGCCACTGCGGATATTCGCCGCAAGATCTCCGACACGACTACTTACCCCGTGGCTTACTACGACCCGGAGGGTATTGAGAGTCTCGAGACTCCAGGCACTTCGCATGTTGTGACGGCCGATAAGTCTGGGCTTGCCATCTCATTGACGAGCACGATCAACCTTTACTTTGGCTCCCGCGTTCTGGTCCCGGAGACCGGTGTCATCATGAACAACGAAATGAACGACTTTTCCGTTCCCAACGCGACCAACGCATTTGGTTACATTGCTAGCAAGGCCAACTACATTCGCCCTGGCAAGAGGCCTCTCTCATCTATTACTCCCATCATCGTCGACTACCCAAACGGTACGTTGTACATCAGTGTTGGTGCCGCTGGTGGGTCTCGCATCATTTCGGCGACGGTCCAGAACGTTTTCCACATGCTCGACCAAGACATGACGGCCCCGGAAGCTCTCAAGCAGTCGCGTCTCCACGACCAGCTTGTGCCCAACACTGTGACTTTCGAGTACTCTTACGACAACAGAACCACGGCATACATGAAGTCATTGGGCCACAATGTGACATGGGTCGCCGAGGGTCAAAGCAGTGCGCAGGCTCTGAGATTGCTGGGCAACGGCACGTTCGAGGCTGCGGGCGAGCCGAGACAGAAGAACTCGGGCGGCTATGTGATATAAAAAGAGTTGGGTTCATATGCTTGGTTGGTAATTGTGTCGAGAGACGCGACAAGGAAGCTCTGCGTAGTTGCTTCAATCAAACAAATCAAGCCAAGAGCCTGCTCCTTCTCTTTGCGACAATCGGCGGTCTGACTGATGCTCCCAAAGGACAGTGTCGTAGACAAACACATTTTCATTGACGTCAAACTAGACATTGTTTTGATCGGCGCAGCCATGCGAAAATATCGACAAGCTCACCCACACGCCCACGGTTCTCGCATGATTTGCGACAGCCTCATATGACGTGCGGGCGACCAGCGACGAATAAATTGCCACAAGCGGACCTGACAAAGTTGACGGGGGTGGAACAAAAAGAAAAGCTTCAAAATAAGCCCTTGTCGGCCGTTTCAAGGCAGTCCCTCACAAGCGAATCATTAGAAGGGACAAGTCAGATTCCATGTTCCTTCGCACCATCACGCGCATGGAAAAGGACAGAGCAAAGCAAACTTTTGGAGATCAACGGTCGATCCTGACGTGAGCCGGGAAAGGCCGATAGCCAGGCACCAAGGCGTCGCGATGGGGGAGAAGAGGACCCTGAGTATGAGGTTGGTGGATCAAGGGGTCCTGCCATGGGATCATGCCACTCTCGGATCGATCCCGCGCCAGTCTTGGCAGCTGCCACAACCAAGCAAGCAGGATTTTCAGGGACCAAGGCATCGACCACTGCTGATGGGAGTAGGGGCTTGCATGGAGATTCCACCAGAACGTCATCAACCCACCAACCCATCGACCAAGTTGTAGAGAGCAGCGGGCGCACGATGGGCCAGAAAAGGCTTGTTCGACATGTTCCCCGCGGGAGCCCCGGGGGTCTTTGAAACTGGCAGCATCCCTGGGCTGTTGCAGCTGGGCTTACACACCGAACAAGTTCTCACCGTGCCATGACGTCAAGCCTGGACCACCCATGCTTTGGACGAACACCCCATCTGCGAGCCTTTGCCTATAATAACTCCGTCGTCCAGTGCCGCTTGTACGTCTGTGTCGCTTCTCCCCAACTAGCTAGTTCTTCAATCATAGCGGCAATGGCCGATTCAAAGAAGCACAATGACGCCCTGAAAGGTGAGCGACGCTCTGACTCACAACGACCGTTGACCATTGCTCACATGGATCTTGTAGCAGGCACATCGAAAGTAGCTGAGGGTGCGAAGAAGCCCACCATCCCAAGGACCGGCGCTGCAGGGACAGGCAAATCCAAGCTCGTCAGCCCGACGCCGCTTTCTCCCACCTCTCCCGCGAAAAGGACTTCCACACATTCGCCCATTGGCAGCAGGAAGCCCGCCCCTTTGATGCGCACCAAATCACCTCCCAGCACAACGGCCGACAAAGCCTCGGCCTCGGCAACCGACTTATCGTCCCCAGTCGATTCTGCAAAATCAGGTCCGATCAGTCCGGCTGTGGCAAAGAAGTCCGCCGGCCCTGGTGTCTCCACATCTGTGCAAAAACCACAGGTTCGCCCAAAGAAGATCCCCTCTCCTCCCCCGAAATCGCCAGCCTCGACGGCCTCGGACAAGCAAAACGCAACCGCCATCACGTCGACGCCCATAACGGCACCGTCACCTGTCTCGGAAAAATTGGTATTAGCTTCGTCAACACCCAAATCTCCCACGACATCGACCTCGACTCTGAAGTCCCCTACTTCGTCCGTCACAACCGCCCCCAAGTCGCCAACCACCGCCAAAAAAGCGCCTCGTAAGCTCAACACTCCCGCCTCAGCCAGTAAGCCCTCTCCCATCAAGTCCGCCGCAACAGGAACAACTGGCGCGCTAAACAAAGCCGTCACCGGTGCGACGGGTGCCGTAAATGCAACTACCGGAACCGCCATCGGCGCAACAAACAGCGCCGTCCACGGCGTGACCTCCGGCCTTGCAAACACGGCATCCCGCGGTCCTGCTGGCGTCGGCAAGCCCGTTGCGCACATCAGTCGCGGCGCTGGCGAGACGGTGACGGGAACGACGAGCGGGGTCAACTCGACGGCGAATGCGGCGGTTGGTGGCGTGGGAAAAACAGTCACCGGGACCACTGATGCGATTGGGCGGGCGGATGTCAGCGGAGTGGTTGGCGGTGCGACGACTGGAGTAGGTGACACCGTTTCCGGGGTTGGACGTGGGTTGGGCGACACAGTTCATGGGGCGGTGGGAGGAGTGGGACGCACAGTTGGCGGTCCGGTGGGCGGAGTTGTAGGAGGCGTTGGCCAGGGGGTTGGCGATGCTGTTGGTGGTATCACAATGGGATTGGGTCAGGGGGTTGGAAAGTTGGGTAAGGGTGATGTCATTGGAGGAGTGGGTAGCACGTTGGGTGGTGTCGGGAAGGGAGTCGGTGGATTAGTTGGTGGCGTTTTTGGTGGCGGTAAGAGGGAGGATGAGTCAAGCCGTTGAAATAAGTCGTTTCTGGATTGTTGTTACTACACTGCCGTTCAAAGGCGCTGCGAATCATCATGGACTTGATTCCCTTGGCATACATGTTAGTTTTTGTACTATTAGCGCATCTCCATGACTGCATCAATATACTCAAGTAATACCACGCCCCTGAGCAAACTGATGATTCTTTTTCCTTTCCCCTCTCTTCGAAAACCCAACCTCCCATCCCCTTCCCTTCTGGGTCCTTTTGCACACAAAAAGTGGCAGAAGAACAGTACCCCACTATTCCACACAGTATCACCGAAAATG
>JAIFKG010001517.1:0-11352 GCA_020351975.1 Phyllosticta ampelicida
ACAAAAGATGATGTTTCAAAACCCGACATCCGCTGCCTTCTCGCAAACATCAAGCTTTCGGCATATGCCGGCGCAACTGCTCTACTGGGCAAAACGACCTGACTTCTCTCTCTCCCTCTCCGCCCCAACCGCACCAGCTGCTCTTTTGCTTCGGCATTGCACGGCGCTCGGCTTGCCCAGACTCACGCAGCAAACGTAGCATTCGCTCGCTTCCCCTTGCAGGTACAGTGCGAAAAGTTCGCCCATCGTAGCAAGGATCTGGTATGGATACCGCAGGGGGGTGCGATGGCGGCGTTGGTAGGCTGCGAGGATGATGCTTGGAGATTGTCTGCTTCTTGTGCTCCGTAAGGCGCCAAAGGGGACCCCCCCCCCCCGAGTTCGAGTCCTTCCGGCTCTCTTTTGCCTTATTTTCCTGCGTTTGATATCTGCCCTCGTTTTATCATTCTTTACCTTGTCTTGTTGTTTTATGTTTATTCTTTTTTCGTTCCATTTATTTTTTTTTCTTTCTCGTCAGCCGCCGCTCGTCTATTGTTTATTCTCTTGGTGGATTGAAAGCTCTTGTCTTTCCCCCCCGGAAGCCACGACCAGGCGCATGGCCGTGTTAGACAAAAGCAGGCACAAGTTTGATTGGAAAAAAAAGAAGAGAGAGAGAGAGAGAGCAAGTGAACATTATAGATTTACAATTCGCTCTATGTCATATGCACGATAATAGGTTTTCAAGTTACCTCTGAGATTCTAACCACATAGCATCAAAGAAGAAATAGCGGTACAAGAAAAGTAGAAGACATAATACCTCCACCGTCCAAACACACATGTTACATGTGCCATCACCAACACCGACGTGAGACCACACGCTTACAAAAGAGCAAGGGCGGCAACGGCAACACCGGCCAGCGCAACGGCAGCGCCCTTGACACCGACGACGCCAGCAGCGGCACCGGTGAACTGGAGAGGGGTGCTGCGAGCGGGGGTAGGGGTAGCGGCGACGCCGGCCTTGACCACCGTCGACGAGGCGGAGGGCACGGCGTAGACAGCGGCGCTGCTGTGGGAGATCTTCAGGGTGGACAAGGCAACGGCCTCAGAGCCTGCGCAGTCATCATCGTCAGTGTCCGAATCTGCTGAGTCGGCGTCGTCGGTGTCGTCGTCCGAGTCGCAGTAGTCGTCGCTGGAACCGACCCTGTCGGGCGACGAGGATGCGGTCATGTGTTGAGGAAGAAGGGGCAAAAAGAGAGATATCGAGAGGGACATACCACTCTTGACAACAGGGATGACGCTGGCGGAGACGATGGGAGCGGGAGTGATGACGGGCTCGACGGGCTTGACGAAGGAGACGCTGGGAGCGACGACGATGGCGCCGACGGCCGAGCTCGACGCCGCAGGGGGAGCGGCATAGCCGGGAGCAACGACACCACCGGTGGAAGCGGCAGCGAGATTGTCGGCCACGGGCGAAGAGGTAGCAGCAGCACCGAAGCCGGGCAGGTAGCTGGGGGAGTAGCTGGCAGTGCCAGAGTAGGCCGGACAGCCAGGCACGGTGGTCTTGGGGGGAGCACGTCCACCACCGCAGTCGAGGGCCTCGCAGATCTCGCCGGTACCCGGGACGTACCAGATGACGGAGGCACCGCCGTAGACGACCGTGTTGCTGCTGGTGCAGCCAGAAATGTCCGTCTTGGCGAGAGCACCCGTGGCGAGCATGGCAGTGGCCAGGAGGCCGGAGACGGAGGGCTTGGAGAAAGACATGGTGATTTACCGGGAATGTAGGTCGTACGTATTGCAGTCCGAGAGAGTAATGAACGATGTGTTGTGGGCAAAAGAGCGTGTAAATAAAAGAATGAACGGTCTGGTGAACCGGTGTTGTGATGGTACCTTGGGTCGAAAGGACTGAGACGACTGCAAACAGGAAAGCCCTTTCCTCGGCCTTTTCCTCGTGTCTTTATACCTTATGGACGATTCTTTTCGTGGCATCACTCGGTGGTAGCTCATTTCACCATCTCACCTCAGCGGCTCGTGCGGTGTCTTCGGTCGTCTGCCAGGCACATCAATGTAAGCACCCGCAGCGCGCCACAATCCCTCGCGGACCAAACACTTCTTCTTGATTGGGCATAGGTAGACGTCTAGCGAAAGAATTGAGAAAGCTTAGCCTGTTTGAGTTGCAGCCTGGTATCGACGCCCGCTTGCCGGTGGCCAACACGAGACTATAGCCCAGGGGCCAGCAACGCCACCCGGCGCGTATTAGCTCCGTCCATAAGTGTCGATTTCGAGAACAGTAGGGGATTAATTTGATGGCTCCGATTACCTTGGAACGAAATCGAAGCGGATGGTTGAAGACATGAGTGATTGGGAAAATATGTCTGAGATGCGAGGTGTTGTTGAAGTCAAGTGCTGTGGGCGGCATGGGCAATGGTTGGTCCCTGCCAGAAACGATCAAGGTTGGCGTTAAGCATACCCGACGATCCGGTGCCGTACCGCTGCCCCTGCATGGTACATGGCACAACCACGGCGTTCTCCGCCAATTGATCCCATGGCTTCCACGCTTTTGCTCCTGTGTCCAACGGAAAGTCTCAAGCTCCGCCATTGCAATTTAGTGGATGCCTTTGTTTGTTGAAACACCAACTTGACGACATTGATCCTTTCTAGAAACGCCGTCTTGCTGCCCTTTTTGCGCCCAGGGGGGCCGTGCTGTCATAGGGATGAGCCAGCCCTAGTTAGGCGTAGACCTCTCCCTTGACGATGCATATGATACATGATTTCCCGAAACTCTATGGAACCAGATGCCAGATCGCTCTGTCCAATGCTCTTGCTGTCACCACATCTCTTGTCCGTCTATACAATCCATGCCTTTGCATCCAATCATTCCGCGTTCAAATGGCGTACGACTCCTTGTCCCCGGAGCCTGTATCAAGCCCATCAGAGCCCGTGTTAGCGCCGTATACCCTGATCGGCACAAAAACCTCGAAACTTTCGACGTTAAGCTTCTCCGCTGCCGCCAAAATGGTCCCGCGTTCGTCTTTGGCAACCTCCTCCAACAAATCGCCGCCTGCGTCTTTTTTAAGTCCCTCAGGACCCTCCACTACGCTTCTTGGGGTGACAAACTCGAACCGCAGCTTCCATTCTAGGCTGATTCCACTCGTGACAAACTCTGGACTTGCATTTGGCGGTACTGTCGGCGCAAATGCCACTCGTCGAGAGTACAAGGTATTCTCCGCGAAGCTAGCATGAATTTTCCGGGTAGCGCGGTGTATGCTTGCAGCGCTGCGGAGAGCGATTGCTGGATCGACTCTCTCACTGGACTCGAGTGAGACGGCTACTGCAAAAACCGGTACGTCGTTCCCCGCAAAGTCGATTACTAGAGATATTGTTTCGCCCAGGCGGTATGCGGGTCGGGCCAACTTGATGACTGCGACGTTGCGGCCATTTCGTGCGATGGAGAAGCGATTCGGTGACTTGTTGGACGTATTCTCGGAGCTGAGATTTGAGCGGAGAATTGCAAAATCGATAGCTTCTTTCATCGAACTAGCTGGAGGATCTTCGATGGTGAAAGACCGTCGTCCTTGTTGATTTGGGAACGCAGTTGGAGAGAGCAGACCTCCTCGCGCAGTCTGCTGGGCTGTCTCCAGGAGATTGTTCACATAAGAGTCAAAGTCTTCGAGAGCCGCCTCTTTTGTCTCTCCGAGAGTCTTCTTTCCATTCAAAACACTGGCATCGCTGCCCGTTTTAGGTTCACCAACAGTCATTATTGTTGCTTGGTCACGCAGGTATACGTATGGAGACATCAAATCATGCCCGAGGATCTCGCCGCGATCTGAAATGTTAGCGACTTGGACCTTCCGAATTTGCGGCTACTTACTCGTTACACTTCCAAAGACACGAATAGGAACATTGACACTCCTCACAGCTTGCGCTGTAGTCCCCGGTCTTTGCGTTCCAATGCTCAGTTGGTAGTTGACCTTCATGGCTCTTCCTCTATGTGTCGGCGGCAGACCTCTTGGTAGTGTGAATGTGTACCTGAAGCTCTTGCTTTCCCCAGGAGCCAACTTCAAGTCCACGAATAGAATACTCTGGGGCGTGCTTAGTAGAGGGACGGCTTTGGAACTTGCGACAGCTCTCATCTCCCTGATGCTGCTAGGTTCTCCTCCTCCTAGCAGTCCGCCAAGGGATTCGCCAATGTTAGACCATCCCAGCGCACCGAACAATCCCGAATCTCTTTTCTTCTCAATACCGACGACGCCGCCGCTTCCTTGGCCCCCCATGACACCTTTTCGCTTGACTTCTTCGAAAGGTGCTTGGTTTACGAGCGAGCCATCCAACACAAAAGATGCCGTCATTTGTGCATACCCCATCATGAGAACCTCTGGTTTGGCGGGTCTTGGTGGATGCCGCTGGATTTGCGCTCCAAGCTTGGAGGTTTGCCGCTCGCTAGAAGGTTTTCCCAACATTCGCATCGAAGGTTTCGATGCATACTCCGATATGAGTGTTTCGGTGGAATTATTGCTGATTGTGTAAAACTCGCCGCTGCTCCGAGTGCTTCCCCCATTCATGCTCGACCCTGAAATGATTCGCGCGACTGGGGAGGGTTGTAGCTTGTCTGGAAACGTGGTCGCTTGGTCCGGGCTGGTGGAAATGGGTGCCCCGAACGCGGACTGGGTCTTCAAAGCGTCTGTCTGGTACACGTCCTCTGCCGGCGAGATTTCCAGCGCGGGGCTTAGCTCTCCTGTTCGGGGGGATTGTGATGCAGGGGGCGGAGAGGATGGAAACTTGAAGTTGCCGAGTGACAATTTCCTGCTGGACGATTGGCTGGGAGTACCAGAGGGCGGCGTGCTCTGTTTGGAAGCCCGGCGCCCCGGCCAAATCGGCAAAGAGGTGTCTGTTTGGGATCTATTCAAGGAGGGAGGAGAGGGCGACGAGGAAAATGGCGAGGGTTGTAATGACCAGCAGCCCGAGCCTTGAAAATTGTCAGCATTGCTCTCGTGGAGATTGGCAAAAGGTGTACCAGAGGGCATTGCCACTGTTCCTTCCTTTCCAGTCACTATTTGGACACTGGCACTTCTCCTTTGCATCTTGCCAGGCCTCTTTGGAAGGCTTACGGTACCGCTGCCATTATTCGCCCTGCTCGTCTCGCTGTGCAACGACATAATGGACAAGGACCTGCCATGGTGGCCAGACGGGGAGGCCGTCCCATCGAACGCAGCAGTCAAAGGTGATGGTGTTTTGGCGCCAGGAGCGTACCGCGGAGCACTCAAGCTATAAGCCGGTCGATGTCCGCGTGCTCTACCAAAGGCTGCCGGTGACGCAGCGCCAGAGTCCCCTGGCGAGGGTTGTGCCGAGGCATGGTGGAACGATGACGGATTGCGGCTCGATGGGGCATAGACTGAAGAGAGGACAGACGGCGCCACTGACTGAGCTGTAGAGTGCGCGACGGACGGCGGGCGAGGGGCAGGCTGAGCTTTCGGACGAGTGCGCTCTCCCGGGAGCAGAGGAAGCTTTGGGTCGGCGGCAGACAGGCGAGCGAGCGAGCGGCCAGACGACGTGGCCGAGACGTTTTTGAAGGTTATGGTGCAAGTGACATCCTCGCCGGCGAAAACGCAGGACTCGCTGAAGCTCACCGAGACACGGATTGGGGTGTTTGAGGAGGGCATTTCGGAGATGGGGGAGCTCCGCGCACGGGAGCTCTACAGGTCATGAGAGGGCAGGGGACGACGGGCCATGCGGGCAAGACATGTTTGGCGATTCGAAGCTGAGTGGTCAAGACAGGAGGAGGAGGAGGAGCAGCAGCGCGCGAGGACGACGACGACGACGATGACGACGACGACGACGACGACTTGGAGGAGAGGTGACATGCATGTAAGTAGGTAATAAGTAGCACGCAGCATGTGCTCTGGGAGTGCTGCGAGCCAGCCAGCCAGCCAGCCAGCCAGCCAGCCAGCAAGTCGGCCAGGCCTGCGCCAAGCGCCGCCTTGGATTGCCACGCCGGGCTTCCGTGTCTAAGCTTCCGTATAGTATTTTCATGGTGCCTCCATGTCACTCTATTCTACCCACAAAGCTATTCCTGCTCCCCCCAGAGTCAGATCCTTCATGCTCTTCGTCCCACGCGTATCCCGCCTCCCTGGGTCGATGCCCGCCTGTGCCCTTTTTCCACGGCGCCGGCCCTTGGCTCACGCCCATCTCTCTCCATTTCTTGGGAGGCCTCACGCCCATGTCCGACAGCTTCTTCCAGACCTTCTCTCCTCGCTTCTGCCACCGGCCCCTCTTGTCTTTCATCTCGTCTTCGTTCGGCGTGAATTTTGACTTCAGAATCCGACGCACTGCCTCCTTGCTGATTTTGAAGTGGTTGGCCAAAACTTCAATGTTATATGCCTGGGGATCAGACTTGTGCAAGTCGCGGATCCCTAGCACTGCGTCTGGAGATACCCGCTTGGCAGGCCGCCATGAGGCTCCCTCAAACTTCTTCTCCAGCGATTGTTTATACTTTTTCCACTCTGGCTTGCCGGCCTCGCTCCTTGCCCGTGCTGGTCTGTCCTCCCTTCGTATTTCCTGCGGAGCCGTAAATTTCCGCGTCCCTGTGTCGCCCCAACTCTTTTCTCCTGCGCTCCTCTCCCGTCCGGTCTGCTTGCCTTTGTCCATTGGTTTTTGGCGCTTCGTCTCTGCCCGCTTCCCTGGGGCTTTTTGGGGCTCCAATTGCTTCAACTCTTTGGCAGCATCCTCCTCGCCGATTTCGCCCATGACCAGCTTCGCAATCAAATTTTCCCTCTTGTGACACATCTCCATCTGCTTCAGTGTAGTTTCATCGGATGCAAGACGCGATGATGTCTCACCGGGCCGCCTGCCTGTCAATACGAAAAGCTGTGCATCGAGAGACTGGTCCTGCTCGTTCTCCGTCCCCAAGTCCTCTTGGAGCTCGGCTAGGCTAGGCTCTGCATCCGCTTGAGTGTCTGACGGCGACGATGCCGTTTCGTGGCCTGGTTTGGTGGAATCGTCTACTGTAGCTGTAGGAACAGCTTCGGAATTTTCGTCGTTGAGTTGCGTGGAATTGCCCGTTGTAGGCACATGGCTAGTTGTCTTGAAAGTCGCGGCATTTGAGAATCTCAGCGCAGACAGGGTGCTGAACTGCGTTGGCAGCAGCCGTTGTAGCTGTGGAGCGGCAAAGTATCGCGGAACGCGAGCTCGAGTCGAGCAGCCGGGAATAGATTGGATGGATAGGGCGAGATATCGACGAGTGCATGCAGCGCAAGCCATTGCGTGCGTGAAAGCAACCGAGCTGGCTGTGATGCGGGTGGTGCAAAAGACTGATGAGAATCGACGGCGATTTTTCCAAGTCGCGACGCGCAAACTGGGACTGACAACGCTACTGACTCGCTTATTGACTGATAGGTGTACTTGCGTGTTACCCACTACGTACACCACTACGAGTATCCAGGATCATGCAAACGCTACGCTATTGCACAAAAACACCAAGCACGCTTGATGCGATTCTGAAGTTGGCGTAAGTCCCAAGCGCCATAGCCCCGACACCAAGGAGCAACCACTTCAAATTTCTCCACTCGACGCTGCCGCCATATCTCAGCTTCGCCCTCTCCGACTGGCCCAACTCCGTTAATATGCCGTACTCGGGCACATGCTTGAATTCAAAATTGGTCGTGCGACCCTCGAGGCCAAACTTGCTATTCACTATCATATCCCACATCAGACGGCGGACGACCATCACCTTTTTCTGGTCCCACGATGGCACCGCGCGGTTCATGTAATGCATGATCATGAGGAAGAAACACTGGCCTGCCATAAGCCCCCAGTAGTACAGCGAAGGTTGCGGTAAACCCAGACTGTCGCAGAGCTCTTTGCCGTTGAGCCAGCGCGCCGACGCTATCAGCATGTCGGCACTGGCATACGTTGGCGGCTGGTGCTCGAGCGATCGGATGATGTTGTTTGCCAGGATCTTGGATGTTTCCGACGGATCGACTTCGTAGAGAAGCAACGTCTCCATGACGGCTTTCGCTTTGTACGGCGTTGAAAATGGCTCCGTTGGACATCCAACCAACCACCCGATGTAGCGCCACAAAGCAGTGTAGTCGAGAATCTCTTGCTCTCGAAGAAAGATGCCCTGCCGCGGGAAGCTGAGCCAGATCAAGATCGCCGAAAACGTTCCAATGGTGGCAATGCTGTCAAGGTCATTGATAGGAACGCCCCATTTCTCGACGCTGTAATAATCAGGACGGGTCTCTGCCAGCTTCATGATGCGCATCCGGACTGCTGCATGGAGCAGGCGCACGCGTACACTGCTAGCAAACCCCTCTCCACCAGGCTTTATGCTCTCGAGGCTCTTGGTGCATTGCAGAATGTGCTGCGTCGTCTCGAACAGCCGTCTCCGCGCCACCTGGACGCCAAAGCCGCCTGTCCGCGCGAGGACTTCGACAATCCGTGCAGATCCCATACCTCCGAGAAGAGACTGAAAACACAGTCCCGTCAGAGCAGCTCCTGCATAACGGTAGAAGACGTCCTGGCCGCGCGCAATCTGATCCCAATCGACCCAATCCGGAACGGTATTGACCTGGCCCCATAGCCTTCTCAAAGTATCATCTTCGTCGGCATGGTCGCGCAGGAGAGCATAGAGGTCTCGATGGTGCGGCTCATGCTCTTTTGGGTTCGCGTGGTTACGATCTTCGCCCAGCGATCTATCAGTCTCCTCTAGCGTCTTGGCCGTCTTATCAACGGAGGCAGCATCGGTCGCTTTGCACCGCTGTGCGCGGGTCTTGGGAGGTGATATTTCGTTGAGGCGTTTGAGTGCTTCTTCGCCGAGAACATCGTATGAATATCTCAGCGATGTCGCTTGCTCTAAGGTGAGGTGCTCCGGAGTGAGTTCAAAAGTGTAGCCCCAGCATCTGCAAGTGCACATAAGTTCATGTAGCTTGCAGGCACAGATGCAAGGCGAGGTACTTACGATCGTGTATTTTCAGTCCGTCGCCGAAATGGATTTGGCCATGCCATGATGCTAATAATGACGAGAATGATGATCGCCACTTGCAGTCGCAGAAAGAACCGAGGACAGGAGCTCTACACATTCCTCGGCGACACAAAAGAGGCCAGCAAAAAGTCGAGTATATGCTCGATAGCCTACGTCGATGATGCGCATGATCAATGTTACGCTTCGGCCGCCTTCCATCTTTAGCCGGGATCATGGCGACTCGTCTTGACACGCCCGCTCGGCGGCGCCAGGTCGCATTGGGTTTAACCACCAGGCTAGAGTCCACGATGGCGAGGGTCGAGAAAACGAACAACGGCTTCTTGGCCAAATAGGTTCGATTCGGTCCCGGGCGATTTCGTCGCTCTTGCTTGCCACTGAGATGAACACTAGGTGAGAGGTTACCAGATGTATCTCGTCGTCGTCATTGCCGATTGGGTAACCAGTCGCCCAATCAGGTGCTCTCTCTCCGGGTGCCACGGCTTCTAGGACCGCACTTTGATCTTTCTGATCACGAAACCACCATGTCCGTCTGCATGTGCTCCTCCAGCAGACACTCGGAGCACTTGCATCGAATGGAGTACTTCCAGGGAGCCCAAGCAAGGTCGCTGACGAGATGAATTGCGGTGACGTTCTTCACGACGCCATCATCATGTATCTCCTGCGAAACTTATCTCGTTGTTGTAACTGCTGTTCAATCGTCAGGAAGACAATACTTTTCAATATGGTCCGTCAATAAGCACCGCAAGCACTCGTTGCGCTTGGATTGTTCCAGCAATACGTTTCAGCATTTGGATTAGTCCTAAAGAGAAATAAATATCTGCTGCGTCAAGATACTGATTTGTATTCATTGTCTTATGGCAAAATCTCGGCATGTCTGGAAAGCCGTCGTAAGTTCTGTCTCAGCTGTGTTCACTTTCTAGTCACATCCTCTGAGCTTACCGACAAGCATATGGCAGCTTCACAAATTCACTTGATCGGTGAACCTATTAAACACACCTTTTTCCTTCTCCACAGTCGACATCTCAAAATCGAAACCATGTACCCCATCGATTTATACATCGAGTTTATCTCCCACTACCTCCTCGCGTGCACCATGATTTTGCTCTTCTTCGATTTCATGCTGCACCGTGATTTCGAAAAATTGGAAAGAGGAAAAAACGTGTTCGGCGCGTACGGGAACATTCGCCGCGTTCGTGGATTCGGGGCCCAGCCAAAAAGACTGAAGTTTCCGGCATTTCGATGCAAAGAGCAATACCTCGTTGCAACATTAATTGCCTTTTGCATGGTTTTCGGCACCCCATGCATCTTTCTAAAAGCCTTTTTCCACACAAGTGTGGCTTGGCTCTTCTACACGGTGGTCAAACAAGTGCTCGACACCATTGATGAGCAGCGTGATAACGAGGAGGTGTGGGGGATCTACTACGGCTGGACCAAGTTGATTGATATTGAGCTCTTAGAGTTGCATCAGATGGCCTTGTCGGAAGAACTGCAGTCGTGGAAGGGAGCCTGGCTACAAGTGCGTCAGGAGGAGCTCTCGTTTCTGGATGAAGAGGACGACCTCGAAAAGGTGGATTGAGTCTCCAAGTCAAAGACCTGGCGCAAAAGTACGTGTGGTATTCCCAAAGTTGTCTCGTCCGCGAAACAGTCTCACGAGGCCGTCGTTTGCTGCTCTGTCTCGACAGAGTCAGTCCATACCCTGCCACATCACCAGCAGACGCCACAGAAGCAGCACAACCTGCTTCGTATGGGCGACCCTCCAAAGCACCTCCAATTCCACATTCCACCACAACACCCGCAAACCTGAACAACCTGCACCCATGGTATTATAGCCACCACTCGATACCGTCGACACAACTGACGTCGTCTTGTACCTCCTCGCCTTCCTTGTTCAGAGTCTCGCCATCTCCCAAATAGTCCACATGGCGTTCGGTCGCCGCACCGTTACCGTGCAATAGTTTCGATTAGGGGATTCCAGCATCGTGGCCGCCCGCACAGAGGTCTGCAAAGAGTTGCTTGGCGAGATCGACGATGCTTGCGCGGGTCAGTTGAAAGAGGACCAAGGGCGCTAGCTGGAGGTTGGATGCTGCACACAGGCACGCTTGGGTGTTATCTACCCACTGGATAGACAAAATTCACGTACCGTCTCACCGCAAGCTCTGGGGCGCGCTTCCAGAATCGTCTCTTGAGCCATAGTCATGGAATTGTCTCGAGTCAAATCTTCTCACTCTCGCACCTACCTCGTATACATGGACCACATCCCCACTCATTCCCATTCTTGTCCAAACGAATCCCCGAACCATCCCTTCTTCTTCTTCTTCTCCTTCTTCTTCTTCTCCTTCTTCTTCTTCTTCTTCTTCTTCTTCTTCTTCTTCTTCTTCTTCTTCTTCTTCTTCTTCTTC